>OY720450.1:20721548-20781548 GCA_963082715.1 Harpalus rubripes
TAAAATTTTCTTTACAAATATATACTTATCTTAATATTTGGTTGCATAAGTAATAGAATTATATAAGAACTAAAAGAAAATGTTGTACGCAGCCAATATGATTTATTTTTATTTGTTCATAAGTTAAAAGTTAACGTTTCGTTCACTAATTTAACCTTCATTAAATCTATGTTAGTTACAAAAACTTATCGGGTATGAGAATCACATATTACGCTGAATTTTTTTAGAATCCTTTTGCTCCATTTCATAAATATTCAACTCATTGCTAAATTTAACATGTTAAGTTTTGGCATAAAGATAAATTGACGACATATTTATAAATATTATTATTATTATTATTATTATTATTATTATTATTATTATTATTATTATTATTATTATTATTATTTAAGGCCTGTAATTAGTCGAATTTATGCCTCCAGTAACTTTCCTCTATGATAGGTAGTTCATCAACGGTGAAAGAATATTATATTTTTTGTAAGAATATACACAGTTCAAAATATTTACTCTTTAAAAGAATCTATATAAGTCCACGTCCCATTTTAATCAGAATCAAAGAGTAAAAACAGAAGAGTACTTTATTTATATACTTTAAAGTAGGAAATTGTACTGTTTTTCTCTAGTAAAAAATTTACTCTTCTTTATGATTGTGTTTTATAATTCTTGTAAGTATAAAGTACTCATTTGAAAATATACATCTTATTGCTTATCAAAAGTAAAATTTACTTTTTAAATAGCAATTATTATGAAATATTTTTTACTTACATTTGAGTGAAAGATACCCTTAAAGAAGTAATAATTACTTTATAAAATAATAGTCTTTACCTATTAATTAGTATTCTTTATACTAAGAAAACGGTAAAAAATTACAAAAATAAAAGAATCATTTAGGGATAGGTAGGTGCAAAAAAATTATATAGGTAAATAAAAGTTTATTATTCATACCATATACCATATTCACTAACAAGAAAATAAATTATAAATGGATTTTAGTAATTACACCAATATTATTTTCACTGAATAAACAACCTCTTTTTCTCATTTATGTGTAACGTTTTTATATTTAAATAAGAACCACGCATATTAATACCAGACTGAACAACGATGTCCTAAGTCAATATTTCTCTCGATTGTATAATAGGTACATAATGTTTTCTATCGTTATAAATGCAAGGTAATAACATTTTTAACAATTCTTTTCAAATAATTTTAACCTTTATTTATCAATAACGCAAGAAATACGGCCGAGGAGCACGCTGGTAAACAGAGAACTACGTGCTTTAACTAATATGAAAAATTGCTCTTTTAAAGCGTTAAATATGCTCTTTACTTGAATAGAGTTTACTCCTAGAATTATATTTTGCTCTTCAGTCCCGTTATAATTTCCTTTCATAGAAGTCAAATAATTATTATTTTCATTATAGTAAAATGATCAAATTATTATAAGGAGTAAAATATGTTCTTTTTAGAATAAATTATAATTTTACTTGAGTAAAGTTTACTCATAAAATAATTATCTTAAGTCCTGTTATAATTTCCTTTCATAAAAGTCAAATAATTATTATTTTCATTATAGTAAAATAATCAAATTATTAGTATAAGGAGTAAAATATGCTCTTTTTACCTTCCGTCACCTTTAGGTAAGGAAGGTATTGTCTTTGGTCAAAAAATTCGGTGGTGAGTTTTAGATGAATAAGCACGTTTTAGGGTCCCTAGAATACGATTTTACTATTTTTACGATGATGTCTGTATGTATGTGTGTGTGTGGGTATGTATGTATGTATGTATGTATGTGTGTCCGTGTGTGTGTGTGTGTGTAACAAAATTTTCGTCTACGATAACTTCCATACTACAATTCTAAAAATTATAATTCTTTCGTATTTCTCTTCGTTACATCCATGCGAAGAGCTGATTAGATTTTGGTTAGAATTGGACAACCGGAAGTACCCTCATTTGAAGATTTTAACAGTTTTTCTTGAAAAAACTATGTTAAATATCATTTTTTCACATTTAATGTTATTATAAATATTAAAGAATATTTTATTTTCTATACGATTTGATTGCATTTTATACCTAATATTAAATGGATATAGAGTTAAAAAATTATAAAGAAATTAAATTTCATAAAGTAGCCATAGCTGTGGAAACAGCTACTATATTAAGAAAATTTTGATTGAAAGTTGTCAGTGTCAAGTGAAATTGACATAGTGTGTTTGTCTTATAATTTTACTGGAAATAGGTATAGGATCTTTTGCTTTCTGTATGGAATTTGTATAAAATACATACAACTGCTTTAAGGTAATGTACAAGAAATAATAATAATAAATCTTTTATTTCTGCAGATAGACTGTATATAGAAAACGTCATAAAATAATAATTTTCTGTATGAAATTTGCATAAAATACATGCAACTGCCGGAAGATAATGTACAAGAAATAGAATATTTAATTTAGGAAGGAACTTTCCGTATGAAATTTGAACAAAATACATAGAACTGACGGAAGGTAATGTGCTGGCCACATCAGATTTTTTAGAATAAATTGTAATTTTACTTGAGTAGAGTTTACTCTTCCGTCCTGTTATAATTTCCTTTTATAAAAGTCAAATAATTATTACTTTTATTTAAGTAAAATAGTACATTAAATTATTATTACAGGGAATAAAAATTGAAACTAAACGAGTATATCATGGTTTTATTATAAATAAATGTAAAAAATACTATTGCTCTTTCTTTACTCTTTTATAAAAATTAATATGTACTAGAGAGAAAAATAAAAATTTACACTTAAAATATTAAATATCTCATTACTCCTACTTAAATTTTTACTTTTACTCTATAATTTTGAACTGTGTAGTCGTGGGAATATAGAAGGAATTTCGGGGTATTATCCAATCAAGAACCAACATTAACTACTACTATCTTCCCACCACTATATTCTTACAAAAATATGGTATAGTTTTTTAACAAGTCACTATTTTTTGCTCTAAAGTGAATTAAAAAATCTGATGTGGCCAGCACATAACCTCTCACCAGATATTTTACCAGAAACAAAAAATATTATTAAATACACATATTCATGTCTCACTACAAAATATTTCTCACATATATTTGCAAAATCTATGGGATATTTTAATATAAATTATGTTCAATACATACATTTTCTTTATATTCAATATCCTGAAATTTTCTTTTTCTACTTTTTTGCCATTTTTTCGTAAATTCCTTTTGTATTCTTTTTCACGTATATTCTTTTGCGTTGTTGACTTTTTTCCCCTTTCCCAAACGCACACGCTTACGCCCGCATGCATGCACGCAAGCACGCACGCACGCAAGCAAGCACGCACGCACGCACGCACGCACGCACGCACGCTCGCACACACACACATCATCGTAAATATGTTATAATCGCATTCTAGAGACCTTAAAACGTGCTTATTCACTAAAATCTGGATATGCGATTTTTAGCATGTATTCAATACCTCTTTTAGCGAGAGGTAAAAAGAGGTTATGTTTATAAGGAACGTAGGAAATTAATTATTATATGGTCAATATCATTATTATGTACTACTTAATATTGAATTAAATTATAGTTGAAAATATTTACCTATATTTTTACATATTTGATTTTACATATAGCTTACAAATACATTAATATTAATATACCTATAATAATGATTAATCTACTATATGAACTGGAGATTAACACTTTCCGTGTTTTCTTCAAATTTATATTCAGTTATTCGTTAGAATCATCATCGTCCACTCTATAAAAACAATAATACTAATTATTTATGTTACTTGTAAATAAAGATTGAATATTTTATCAACAAACGGAATGTTTAATATATGTAGGTACAAGGTGAAAACCAAGTATGCTAATTTCCGTAGTTTTCAATGCAAATTTCTTTGTAAATAACTTTTAAAATGACACTTAATCTCTTGAAATCTCGATATTAAAACAGCACTTTACTTATGAGGATGAACGTAAATACGTATCTTTAGTAACCAAACAACTTTGCGTTTATAACAACAAAGAAACATAATATTGCTTGTAGTGCTATGTTTTAGTGACCCATAAATTGTGTTTCGTAAATCTGATCTGATTATAGTTTAGATAAACGAGTATTATATTAGAATAGCTCTTAACTGTCAATTTTCCGGTATCTACCATTGCAATACGGTTAATAATTTAAATACACTCATGAGATTTGTTCAGGAAATTATCAAACATATATTCGTACTCAACAAGGCGCGAGATTTGTGGGTTAGGTTAGGTTATGTTAGGTTAGGTGAATTTGTCTTTAGTTGCGTTTTATTTAGGTGAGTTTGATTAGGTGAGTTCGACCAGAATCGTACCTACACACACGGATGAAGGTGATTGGGCGATGGTCAACTGGATGACGGACAAATGGCGATAGTCAACTGGGTGATGGTCAACTGGGCGATAGTCAAGTAAGCGCCGTACATCAGGCTATAAAATAATATTTATATTAGATGTGTAGATTGATGCGTTAAATTAGGTTATTTTAAATTTTATTTAGAAAAATCACAGCATCACTTTGTCCTCCATCAAATGGTATGTCTGCGCAAAAGACCGGCGCATCGTACTTAACCTTCGCCGACTTGACTATTGCACAGTTCAGTTGACAATCGCCCAATATGATTCGCCCATTTGTCATACGAAACTACGACAAACATACAATAAAATTTGAAATATTTGAAACTTGTTGCTTACTTAATAAGTAAGGTAATATTGTGGGCCTTGGAAATCCGTATTTTATTTGTTAATAATAGTGTTGATACAATGTTGCAGACGTTTCGAAACTAAATTCGTCTCATTTTCAGCACAAGAGAAATACAAGAGTTATAAACAATGATTCTTAAATAATATGCGTATTACAGTCATAAGTCATATCACATCGTAAAATAATATTTGAAGAAAAACTCAAAACATAACCACTATATTATTTAAGAATCATTGTTTATAACTCTTGTATTTTTCTTGTTCTGAAGATAAGACGAATTTAGTCTAGAAACGACTGTAACATTGTATCAACACTATTGTTAACAAATAAAATACGGATTTCTAAGGCCCACAATATTACCTTACTTAAAAACTTTATTTTTGGATCCAATAACCTAAAATTGATACTTACTTAATAGGTTTTCGACACGTATTCCCTACTCTTATGTACGATGGCTTACATCGAATGAGAACAATTGGTTGAAATATAGTGTCATTAGTTTCAACAGTATTTATATTTACTTGTGCCGATTCTTCAGAATTTGACTCATCTGATGAAACAATCTCTTCGCCATACGAATGTATACAAGCACATAATAATATAAATATGAGAACGAAAATGTATATAGTTAATTTCATTTTTACGTCGTACAAGACTTTGGACTATCTCGAATAAACACCAAATGGCGAATAAATATCAATTTATTATGACCTCATTAAATGATTATTTGTATTTGTTATACCGGATGACGCTCGAAATCCGTTACATAGGCATTTAACATGCAAAATCGTTTTTCCTAGTGCGTTGCTCCCTAAATTGTTTTAGAAAAAAATATTCAAATAAAAGTTGTAGGACATAAAATTTTGCTTTTGAATCAATGAGCAAAACTAATTTTGCATGCTTTGTAACAGCAGAAATTAGATATGAAAATGTCGAAAATCTACTCAAAAACTAGTGATAGCCATGGAATTAACAAAAAGCTTAAAAAACAAACGTGTGTTTATCTGTTATAAAATTTAATTTACTTTTTATTATGTAATAAAATTATTACAATGTAAAATTCTTAAGCAGAATAATAATTTATTTTTTCTATACAGTTCAATTACACATTTTTCTTGAAAATAATAATAATAATATTTGGCATTTAAATTATCACATTTGTTTGACTTTTTTGTTTTAATTCCATGGCTAGCACTATTAAGCTGAAATTTTCAAAATTTTCATATTCAATTTCTGGAGTTACTAAACTTACGAAATGAATTTTGTTTACTGATTTACATGAAGAATTTTATATTCTATAACTTTTATTTGAAGATTTTTTTTCTAAAATAATTTGGGGAGCAACGCGCTAGGATAATCGGTTTTTAAGAGGCATATTTACCCCTGTGCTGAAATATGAAGCGAAAATTCAAATAAATTGTTCCTGTACTAGAACTATCAACATTTTAAAAATTCAACACAACCCAAACCTACTTGCGGTATTAACCTACCTTTAAAAATAATAATTATTGAAATCTATTAATATTTGACTTTGATTTTATAGGCAAAACAGCATTTCTCGATTTTCCCATAAAATCAAAGTCAAATACTAATAAATTTCAACAATTATTTTTTTAAAATACAGGTTAATATCGCAAGTAAGTTTGTGTTGTGTTTAATTTTTTTAAATGTTAATAGTTCTAGTAAAGGAACAATTTATTTGAGTTTTCGCTTCATATTTCAGCACAGGGGTAAATATGCCTCTTAAATGCCTATGTAATGGATTTCGAGCGCCACCCGGTATACTATTTATAAATAACTTTGCTTTATACCAACATCTAACAGTTCAGAGAAACTGGTTGCAAAACCTAAACTTAATAAGTTAATAAAATATATGTGTATTTAAATCTAAAAGTTATTTATATGAACCTCCTTCCATCAAATGGTTATCTATGAATATGAGCCATAATGTTTCAGGAATTTGGGGTTGTAGAAAACTCTCATATTTAGTTTCAGAAAAAAATATTGCTGACCTGTGTAAAAGGAATTGATCCCCCTGCCTACTATATATAGATGAAGCGAAAATTCAAATAATTTGTTACTGTTACTGTTCCTGTTCCTGTTCCTGTAATCTATAGTCCAGTCACTTTATACAAAAATACCAATCTTCTAAAAAATCCAAGTGAAGATTTTCCTTCGGCATTTTTTTGTATCGCTATAAGAAACACTATGTAAAAAGTCCATTGCAAAATCGTGTCCGCATAAAAAAATATTCAAGGTTAAAGGTGGCGAAAATCAGTTTTTCTCAAATATCTCGTGAAGGATTGCGTTTACGTGAATTTTAGTTATTATAAAATTTGTTTACTATCAAAATCTGCATAAAAAGGTTTTATACAAAATTTACGCGAGACCAAGAGTTTTCAAGATATGAGGCTAAAAAGTTTGGAGCAGGACACATTACTCCACTATACGTTTCCGCACCACCTATAGTCCTATAGGGTTGCAAATTATTAGAATATTTTATTGATTATGGGTCGTTTTCTTCTACTTCTTCTTCGGCTCAGTCTTTTTCTTCATGGTTAAATACTACGGCAGTGGAATCTAAAATAAACGATAACGAAATATACCCTATTACTACGTTATCCTCTGAAATGATTTGTAGATGATAACAGTAACAAATATATTGAAGAAAAAGACTGAGGCGAAGAAGAAGAAGTAGAAGGAAACGACCCATAATTAATAAAATATTCTAAAAATTTGTAACCCTATAGGCCTAGGGGACACCATGTAAAAACAACACAGGACCTCCCGTCAATTCTATGTTTGAAATAGCAATGAGCTTTAAGTAAAGTATCACTTTCAGTTGATTGTTTGTAATCAAACTCTAATTTCTTGTTCCAATAAATAGAAAAGTCTGTAGTACCAAATTTTGGATTATATTTTACAATGTTTTTCCTCGAAAATCTGTTAAGAGCTCCAAATTAAGTACCCCTCCCGGTTTATCATATAGGTATAATTAAAATCTAGAAAACATCTAGTGTGTCGTTCTCATTAATATAAAAATCATAAATACCAAATTTGAAAAGTTTTGGATTGTATCAATTTATTTTTCACGAAAATCTGTTCAGAGCTTCAAATAAAGCATCACTTCCGGTTTATCAATTTTAGCCAAAATCTAATATGTTTCTTTCCTTTATATAAAAATCTTAAATACTAAATTTCACAAGTTTTGGAATATATCCTATTATATTTCTCACGAAAATCTGTACAGAGCTTGAAGTAAAGTATCACTTCCGGTTTATCAATTTTAGAGGAAATCTAACATGTCGTTCTCATTAATATAAAAATCTTAAATGCCAAATTTGAAAAGTTTTGGAATATATTATATATTTTTCACGAAAATCTGTTGAGAACTTAGAGTAAAGTTTCATTTCCAGATTATCAATTTTGACCAAAATTTAATATGTTGTTCTTCTTCATATGTAAGTCTTAAATACTAAATTTGATAAGTTTTGGAGTACATCATAATATATTTTTCACGAAAATCTTTTCAGAGCTTCAAGTAAAGTGTCACTTCTGGTTTATTAATTTTAGCCAAAATATAATATGTTATTCCCCTTGATATTGAAGTTTTAAATACTAAAATTGAAATGTTTTGGATTATATTTTAACATAGTTTTTCATTAAAAACTGTTATGGGCTTCAAGTAAACAGTTACTTCCGGTTATCCAATTTTACCCAAAATATAATCAACTCTTTATATGAATGCAGAAAGCTTAAATACGGAAAATAGAAATATTTGGAAGTTTGTTATAAGAGTTATCGTGGACGAAAAAAATCGTCACACACACACACACACACACACACACACACACACACACACACACACACACACACACACACACACACACAGGGGCTATCCTTAAATTACGTAACGCTTCAAGGGGTTGGGGGTCAAGAGTAGCGTTACGCAGCGTTACGAGGGGTTGGGGGAGGGTTAATGTGTGCGTTACGTAACGTAACTCGTTGCTCCAAACTTTCTTAGGCTCATATCTCGATAACTATTGGTCTCACGTAAATTTTGTATAGAACATTTTTGTGCAGATTTTGATAGTAAACAAATTTTATAATAACCAAAATTCTTGTAAACGCAATACTTCACGAGATATTTGAGAAAAACTGATTTTTGCCACCTTTGACCTTGAATATTCAAATACAAAGAAAATCCCGAAGGAAAATCGTCACTTGGATTTTTTTAGAAGATGTAAGCTAAAATGACTGGACTACTAGCAAAGTTTTAGAAAATTTAACATTAGACAATGAAACTTCTGATACGAACCTGACTTTAAAAAAAATTGATGTGGCCAGCTCTTTATCTTCCGTCAGTTGTATGTATTTTGTATACGAGTACGTAAATGTCCTACAAAAAGTACCTTGCAAAAGATTCTATTTCTTATACATTACCTTAAGGCAGTTGTATGTACACACACAAACACACACACACACGCACGCACGCACACACGCACGCACGCACACACGCGCGCGCCACTCACACACACACCCACACACACACACGCACACACACCCACCCACACACACACACACCCACACACACACACACACACACACACACGCACACACACACACACACACACACACACACACACACACACACACACACACACACACACAGAGAGAGAGAGAGAGAGAGAGAGAGAGAGAGAGAGATCATCATAAAAATAGTAAAATCGTACTCCAGGGACCCTAAAACGTGCTTATTCATCAAAAACTCACCACAAGAATTATTGAAATCTATTACCTAGTATTTAACTTTGATTTTATGGGAAAAACGGCATTTCGCGTCAAATACTAATAGATTTCAATAATAAGTTTTTACCTTCCGTCACCTTTAGGTAAGGAAGGTATTGTCTTTGGTCAAAAAATTCGGTGGTGAGTTTTTGATGAATAAGCACGTTTTAGGGTCCCTACAATACGATTTTACTATTTTTACGATGATGTCTGTATGTGTGTGTGTGTGTGTATGTATGTATGTATGTATGTGTGTCCGTGTGTGTGTGTGTGTGTAACAAAATTTTCGTCTGCGATAACTTCCATACTACAATTCTAAAAATTATAATTCTTTCGTATTTCTCTTCGTTACATCCATGCGAAGAGCTGATTAGATTTTGGTTAGAATTGGACAACCGGAAGTACCCTCATTTGAAGATTTTAACAGTTTTTCTTGAAAAAACTGTGTTAAATATCATTTTTTCACATTTCATGTTATTATAAATATTAAAGAATATTATATTTTCTATACGATTTGATTGAATTTTATACCTAATATTAAATGGATATAGAGTTAAAAAATTATAAAGAAATTAAATTTTATAAAGTAGTTATAGCTGTGGAAACAGCTACTGTATTAAGAAAATTTTGATTGAAAGATGTCAGTGTCAAGTGAAATTGACACAGTGTGTTTGTCTTATAATTTACTGGAAATAGGTATAGGATCTTTTGCTTTCTGTATGGAATTTGTATAAAATACATACATCTGCTTTAAGGTAATGTACAAGAAATAATAATAATAAATCTTTTATTTCTGCAGATACATTACACTGTATATAGAAAACGTCACAAAATAATAATTTTCTGTATGAAATTTGCATAAAATACATGCAACTGCCGGAAGGTAATTTACAAGAAATAGAATATTTAATTTAGCAAGGAACTTTTCGTATGAAATTTGTACAAAATACATAGAACTGACGGAAGGTAATGTGCTGGCCACATCAGATTTTTTAAATGCAGATTCATATCAGAAATATGTATGTCTAATGTTGAATTTTTAAAAATGTTAATAGTTCTAGTACAGCAACAAATTATTTCAAATTTCGCTTCATATACAGTAGGTAGGGAAGCCATTCCTCATAAGTGTTTAAATATTTTCAGAGAGTGGGTACCTCAAAAATGAGAATTAATTTTATTTAAAAATAAGTGTAAAAATAAAAGAACACAAGTACTCACATAATAACATAGGAAACATAATTCTTTATTTTATATAAATTTCGAAATATTAATTACATATTATTATTTAAGTTTATTTTTCATTTAATATTTCCTGTAATGAAAATGTGTATCGGAATAACAAATCAATAACATAGATTATAGTTTCATAATAATATACGTATTTATTATACGTAAAAAATACTTCATACATATTTATGATACATACATTGATTTTCCTTATTATATACTCATTAAATTAACATATTCAATATAATCCGTCACCTACTGAATTGAGGATATCACAACATACTACCTATGGTATTTACTCTTATACCCATACATGCATGTTTTTTTTTAATAATTCATTTAGGTTTTGTTACTTTCTGATCTGACCTGAAAAAAAAATTGAAAATATGAATTACAACAACAATAAACAACATATCTATGAATTCGTAATACGGGCCAATGTAATTGTGTATTGCAAAAAAGAATGTCAATACTTAAACCAACCGCATATTGTTTCAATAATTATAAAAAAAAATCAAATAAACACGTGCTCGATTTCGGCACCAACCTCTTGGTGTTGACACTAAAGCTGCATACAGTCTCTTTGAATACGGTTCTATGTAAAAATTTTAATCTTTATATATTTGGTATTCCATATAATTTTTTTTTTTTTTTTTGAGTGAATTGGATAAAAACAATGAAAACTTATTATTAGATTTAATATTTTTTGATACAATTTAAAAATTTTAAAGGAAAAAGGTACTCTTCATATTCGAAAAAATGCACCGTTCTCAAGATAAAAATATAAAATATATTCTACTCAATTTTAATCTGCTTTGTACACCACCCAACAATGAGTCATTTGCCGCGACAATATATTTCCTTATTTTATTTTTATCTCTGAATTTGAAACAATTTTTTTCAAAAATATAATGGTTCCTATTCGTAAATTTAAACATACTTTCTATCAGTCTAACAATGATCGTATAAAAAAAAAACTATTATTCACGAAAGATGACTATTCAAGGCCATTTGTAATCCGTCTGATACAATATTAGTTGCAGATAACTTCATTGCATTTCGTTTGCATAGGCGTGCAACATGAAATATTTATAGATACATTTTAACTGAAAAAATACGAGTAAATTATTTGAAAATTATGTTTCTTTCTAAATAATGCCTTTATGAAAGATTTATGTTCTTCACTTATGTTTTTGCAAAATTCAAAAACATAGACTTAACTATAAACTAAGGAATAATAATTTGATTTAAACGGCAACGCCACTGGGTACATATTAGCACAGAGGGCAGTGTAGTAGATAATTAGGTATCTGTAATTCTACGACATACGTTATTATTATTTACAGTGAGTTAGAAAGTAATGCCACTATTTACGTATATCTGTCGTTCAACATAAATTAAATAGACATAGGTCAAATAATCTTTCTCTTTCTAATACAAAATGTTGTTAAGCTACTGCTGTAAAGTGATGTGTATTTCTTCTTCGAACAAATGACCTTGAATAGTCATCTTTCGTGAATAATAGTATACATATCGAATTGAAAGAATAGAAAAAAATTAAATTTATTTTACATTCCATGACATACTTAAATTATTTAAAAATTGTTAAAATTATTCAGAATTTTTCACGACGTACAAAGATATTGACTAATAAGTATTATGAGCTAATGAGACAGTTTTAATTCTAACTTTCAACCTTTCACTTTTTGCTCTAAAATTAATATGTATAGAGATATCGTAAAATGAAAATATTAACATTGTATTTCGTAAATTCAGAAAAAAGTAGATACCAATATTAATACATATAACAATTTAAATTTAATCTTGAATCTATAATGACTATACAGTGTGTTCATTTTAAATGGGCTACTATTGCTATCTCGAGAATTATAAGAGCTACAAAGACGGTTAAATGGGCAAACAATCTCTATTTCACAAGGCGTTTTAAATAAAATAAAAAAATAATTTTCGATCAGTAGTTCTCAAAATATATGACCTAACTTTTTTATTTTAAATGAGAACATATATTTTTAATGGCTCATTCGTTAGTTAATTTAATATTGAATTCAGTGATATAATATTTTTAACCTTTACAAAACAATTTTTTTGAGAAAAATGAATGTAAAGTTTAATAGATACTTGATTGAAAGATGGCTACAATAAGACTGCCACGAATGGAAAAAATCTAATGTGGCCAGCACCTTCCCTCAGTTCTATGTATTTTGTATAAATGTCATACAGAAAGTTCCTTGCAAAAGATTCTGTTTCTTGTACATTACCTTAAGGCAGTTGTATGTATTTTATACAAATTATGGAATTTTTTTACAAAAGACAATATCTTCCTTACCTAAAGTTGACGGAAGGTAAAAATTAAGACGAATTCATTTTTTCCATTCATGACACTCTTATTATTTTAATCAAATTAATATAAAACTTTACATGCATTTTTCTAAAAAAAAATCGTTATGTAAGGGAATAAAAATATTATATCAATGAATTCAAAATTAAATTCTCTAACGAATGAGCAAATAAAAAATATATGTTCTCATTTAAAATAAAAAACTTATGTCCCATATTTTGAGAACTACTGCTCAAAAAAAAATAATTATCTTTTCTTTAAAAATGTCTTTAACCATTTAACCGTCTTTGTAGCTCTTATAGTTCTCGAGATAGCAATGATGGCCCATTTAAAATAAACATCCTGTATAATTTAAAATAAAGATTTATTCAAAAATATGTTACCTGGAGTTAAAGTAATAATTTTAGAATTTACTCACTTTTCTCCATTCCCGGATTTTCTGCAAATTCCATCTGAACTAAGTTGGTATCCTTCTCGGCATGGTGATATTTTAATTTTAGTTTCCTCACCGTCAGATGCAGTCAGTACAAAATTGGCGAAGAAAATTACTAAAAGAACTTGAAATATTAGTCTTATAAAATTTGCCATCTTGAGAAAATCTCGGCGCTCAACAGATATGCACTGTAGAAAAGTGAATGGTTATATAGATATATTAAAATTTACCGTTACTTTTTCCATGACCTTTTCATACATTTTCCCCCAGCATGAAAAACGACGATAACGCATTAATAAAACATCACAAGTATACAATAAATATTTATATAAGAATTGGTTATTAAATAAACTTGTAAGTATGAAGAGAACATATACAATAGTAGAGAATTAAAATAAATAATGATTTCGAAAAGTGCATTTAAAAATATTTGCATTAAGATTTTTAACTTATCTAATAGATACAATATATTACGAGGTTGTTTCACGAGTAAAAGCAAATTGAACGTTGTGCCATATACAGGTGTCCGAATTTAGAAGGCCACCATTGGGATCTCGGAAACTATAAGAGATACTAGTTCGGTTACATGGGTGATGTGGTGCGCCTTTAAGGGCCAATCTTAGATGTGCTTTTTTGACAAAAATTCTCATAGGTTACTAAAAAATGACGGAAAACTGAATTTGGTCGATATTTTTATTTTGAAATAGCTATTAGTATAGTAGAGAAAAATGTTTCAAATAAAAAAGTTAGATATTTTTTTGTCTATCCAGTGGCGTACGAAAATATTTTTTGTATTGGTAAATTTTTAAGATATAAAACCCAAAGTTACATTTTTTAAATGGAACCCATATTTGATTTTTGGTCTAAGAAAATACATACTTTTTACCTTCCGTCACCTTTAGGTAAGGAAGGTTTGTCCTTGGTCAAAAAATTCGGTGGTGAGTTTCTAATGAATAAGCACGTTTTAGGGTCCCTAGAATACGATTTTACTATTTTTACGATGATGTGTGTGTGTGTGTGTGTGTGTGTGTGTGTGTGTGTGTGTGTGTGTGTGTGTGTGTGTGTGTGAGTGTGTGTATGCGCGCGCGTGTGTGTTTGTGTGTGACAAAATTTTCTAATGCGATAACTCTAATACTACATTTCCAAAAATTATAATTCTTTCGTATTCCTCTTCGTTACATCCATGTGAAGAGCTGATTAGATTTTGGTTAGAATTGGTCAACCGGAAGTACCCTCATTTGAAGATTTAAATATCATTTTTTCACATTTAATGTTATTATAAATATTAAAGAATATTTTATTCTCTATATGATTTGAATGCGAACAAAGCAGATTGGCACACCCAGCAATGGGTAATATGCCGTGATGATATATTTATTTATTTTATTTATTTATTTAAATTTCATATTAATTGGATATAGAGTTATAAAAATATAAAGTAATTAAATATCATATATTAGCCAGCTATGCTATAACTCTGGAAACAGCTGCTATATTAAGAAAATTCTGATTGAAAGATGTCAGTGTCAAGTGCAGTTGACAGTATGCTTGTGTTATAATTTTACTGGAAATATATGATCTTTTGCTTTCTGTATGGAATTTGTATAAAATACATACAACTGCCTTAAGGTAATGTACAAGAAATAGAATTTTTTGCAAGGAACTTTCTGTATGACATTTATACAAAATACATAGAACCGACAGAAGGTAATATGCTGGCCACATCAGATTTTTTCTCTTTCGATTGATATAAAAAAAAAAGTTTTTATAATAGTATTTTACTTTACTTAAATAACTTATTTCATAACTACCATGTTTCGTAACTTAATTTTAACCCCATATTTATTAATTAATAATGATCTAAAAAAATATTTAAAACCCAAAAACCCTTACACCAACGAAAGAGAAAAAATAAGCATTTATTTGGAGCAAATATCAAATAGGGGTTCCATTAAAAAAAAATTAAGTTTGTGTTATATCTCGAAAATTTACCGACTAAAAAATTATTTTCATACACCACTGGACAGACAATAAAAATATCAAACTTTTTTATTTTAACTATTTTTCTCGATTATTGATAATTTGGAAGTAATTTCAAAATGAAAATGTCGCCCAAATTTAGTTTTCCGCCATTTTCTAATAACCTATGAGAATTTTTGTCGAAACACAAGCACATAAGGTGGCCTCTCAAAGGTGACCCACTTGTCCCATTTAACCGAAGTCGTATCTCTTTTAGTTTCCGAGATCCCAATGGTGAATGGTGGCCTTCGAAACCCGGACAGCCTGTATAAACCAGTTAAAGATAAAATTGATGTCATGCTTTTACATAATGACCATCGTTCGTATTCACTTTTTTAAAAAAACTTAAAACTGGTTCCACATTGAAGAGAAGAGTCGAATACAGATTGAAACAAACATTGTTAGCCAACAGTGTTCGCTAAAATTTGTTAGCAGATTTAGAAAGTTCGTACGTTATTTTTTTTTGTAGAGTATTAGATAGATTATAAAAAATTCGTCCTTTGTAAAACTCGCCTTGTGGCTTGTTTTCCAAATCCAAACTTGAACTTATACGTTAACAGGCCTTATGAAACATGTTTTTTATACTATTATTTCTATTAAGGTAATTTTACAAAGAAAATTTACTAAAATGCGATTTGTCGAAAATACGACTTGGTGTTTTTATTGTACGTTATATTGGTAGCGCTTCCCGCTAAACAATTGAAATCTCACATTTTGACAGTGTGTTGTGAATTTTGTCTAATTGTAGGTACATGCGAGGATTAATATTGACTACGTTTACCTCGACGTTTGAAGCCGCTTGAATTTAGTAAATGCTTTTTCAATCTTCGAAATAAATAATCGAGATTAATATTTCAAGGCGCTTGAAAAAGGCAAGTCAAGCCTATAAAATAACAGGTTTGGACATACGAAGCGGCTTGATTTCTGTCGAAATAAACAGTGAACCTTCAAATAATAACTAAAGTATTATTCACGAAAGATGACTATTCAATTCAAGGTCATTTGTGAGCCGTCTGATATAATATTACTTGCAGATAACTTCATTGCATTTCGAATGCATAGGCGTGCAACATGAAATATTTACGGACACATTTTAACTGAAATGTAAATAATGCCTTTTTGAAAATTTTATGTTCTTCACTTATGTTTTGCGAAATACAAAAACATAGATTTAACGTATAAACCAAGGAATAATAATTTGATTTAAACGTCAACGTCTCTGGGTAAATATTAGCACAGAGGGCAGTGTAGTAGATAATTAGGTATTTGTAAATCTACGACATATGTCATTATTATTTATAGTGTGTTAGAAAGTAATGCCACTATTTACGTATATCTGTCACACCACATAAATTAAATAGACATTGCTCAAATAATCGTTCTCTTTCTATTACAAAAGGTTGCTAAGCTACTGCTATAAAGTGATGTGTATTCATTCTTCGAACAAATGACCTTGAATAGTCATCTTTCGTGAATAATAGTTTACGCACACACACATTCGCAATTTGTTGCAGCGTTACTAAATTCATATCATTTATGTTATTTGCATTTTATCTCATTTTATAAAAGTCGCGATATAAAAATCAGTAAAATAGTCCAAAGGCGAAATATTTGCAGTGATGTAGAAACAAATATTTTTTTAATGTTTTTGAAAGGGAAGGGAAATAACATCGACCTTCTAAACTACAGACACCGCTCATCCTATACTATTATTCACGAAAGATGACTATTCAAGGTCATTTCTTCGAAGAAAGAATACACACATCACTTTACAGCAGTAGCTTAGCAACATTTTGTATTAGAAAGAGAAAGATTACTTGACCTATGGCTATTTAATTTATGTGGTGTGACAGATATACGTAAACAGTGGCATTACTTTCTAACACACTATAAATAACAATTACAAATACCTAATTATCTACTACACTGCCCTCTCTGCTAATATTTACCCGGTGGCGTTGACGTTTAAATCAAATTATTATTCATTGGTTTATGATTAAGTCTATGTTTTTGAATTTTGCAAAAACATAAGTGAAGAACATAAATCTTTCAGAAAGGCATTATTTAGAAAGAAACATAATTTTCAAATAAATTACTCTTATTTTTTCAGTTAAAATGTGTCCATAAATATTTTATGTGGCACGCCTATTCATACGAAATGCAATGAAGTTATCTGCAAGTAATATATCAGACGGCTCACAAATGACCTTGAATAGTCATCTTTCGTGAATAATAGTTTATTTTGCCTATGTTACGAAAATGTTCCAAGATAACGGTGCAGAAATATATCTCCATCCTTCAAGAGAACGGAAGTTATGTGTAAATGTATACTGAGCATGCGTTTGTACTATCGTATATCTCTCTCTTTCATGCGTAAAGCCGTATATATCTTTCTCTATCACAAAAATGTACATTTTCATGTAAACATAAATTTTTGAATTTGACGTTTCGCATCTACGCCATTTTATTTTACGTTTTGTTGGTTTGATTTGTTTGTACTATAAGAATTTTTTTGTGCAATTTGCTAGACGTAAGACGTAATCATGGGAAACCGTTGTATTCTGTGCGGTGTCCAATATGTGCGCGGTTCAACCGTATCTTTTCATAAGTAAGTTATTATTCATTGTTATATATCATTAGCTTTATAAATAAATATAATTTTTCAGGCTTCCCAAAAATTGTATAACAAAAACTAGGTGGCTTCATACTTTGCGTATGTCGCAAAGAATCTGTTGTTTGTTCCAATCATTTTCCTGCAACTGATTTCTTTGCAAATAGAGAATGTGGGAAAATTGCCTTAACAAAAGCGCTATTCTAACGTTAACTTTAGAGAACACTATACTGTGTAAAAAAAATGTTATGTAAGACATAAATTGACAAAAGATATACAATTTAAAAACCAATAAAATTGAAATAGTTATTGGTTGTTTTATTTCTGTCCACCTTTCCTATACGGGAAATCAGTTTTTCCTTCCGCAAGAGTTCCTAAATTATTTTAGGTAAAAATATTTCAAATAAATGTTGTGGAGAAATAAATTCTGCATGTTAATCAATAATCTCACTTAATTTTGTACATTTGTTAATGGAGAAAATTGAATTTAAAATTGTATAAGTTACTTTTTTATATCTGTCAGAAATTATAAAATATAGTGAGCATCAAAATAATAGTTCTTACTAATTTGTTATTTTTCTTCTTGTGAATAATTAAAATTAACCATTTTCAATACTGATAACTCAATCAGAGCGATTTGGTGAGGTAAAATATGTGTGAAGTGATTCTCTTGAAGGATGGTGATGTACAGAGAGGTGACTTGAACGACGCAGCATAGGGGTTTCAATGGTAAAATCTTAATGTGCAGTTATTTGCTCCCCTAATTATTTTAGAGCAAAATTGTATTTAGGTTTTTGCTACAGGAAAAAATACTGCATCCGAATGTGCTAATATTTATAATTTTTCAATTTCCGGAACCGTAAAAATAGTCGAAAACAATAACAACATTTTTACAAAAATCATTGATGCCATGGAACAAAAGCGCAAACATCTGTCACTACTTGAAGAAATCTTAAATTTCGTTCTCGTCAAATTACATTGTTGTTATCAACTATTACATTGTTGTTATCAACACTATAATAAAGGTGTTTTCTTTATCCTTGTTTTGACAATAATTTTAAACGACAAGTCACTTTGACAGATGTTTGCACTTTTGTTTAAAACGAGGAAAATGAAAACATCTTTATTGTAGTTGATGACAAAGATGTAATAGTTGTTGATTACAACAATGTAGTTTGACGAGAACCAAATTTAAGATTTCTTTAATTAGCGACAGATGTTTGCGCTTTTATTTAAAGTTTTGTTCCATGGCATCAATGATTTTTGTAAAAATGGTATTATTGTTTTCGACTATTTTTACGGTTCCGGAAATTGAAAAATTATATACAATAGCATATTCGGGTGCAGTATTTTTGTCTGTAACAAAAACTTAAATACAATTTTTCTGTAAAATAATTACGGGGGCAAATAACTCCACATTAAGATTTTACCATTAAAATCCCTATGCTGCGTCGTCCAAGTCACCACCCTGTATATATCTGCACCGATATGTTGGGACAAGAATGGCAATAGTTTAGAAGGTCGATGGGAAATAACATGCCAATTATTAGATTTTGAGGTTATATATATATATATATATATATATATATATATATATATATATATATATATATATATATATATATATATACAGCATGAAACTAGATCATATACCTCTCCCAGGTCTGTCTGCATAATCTGAATCTGCTATTTAACTTTTTAGTCGGTACGAATTTAAAGAAGATTGAAAATAACTCAATCCTGTTTTTAAACCGCTGAGATAAACCAATAGGATTTTTCAAGTCATAATAAAGTTGAAGCCGCTTGAATAGTCGAAATGAACGTAGTCATTAACTGGTATTCAAGCTGTTGTGGCGTAATGGGCGAAAATATGCTTCAATGATAAATTTATTAAATAGAATAGAATTCGACAAAAAAAAGCTTTAAAAATTCTGTGACGCCATTATTGCTCTTCCTAATTATAAAATACGCTATATATTTAGATTATAGATAAAGAACTCGACTGTAGTGTAGATAAGGTGTTAATAAATATTCGAAATCTCAGTCATACACCATTCATTATTCAAAAACTTATGTTTCGGTATACACTCTTGTAAGATCCTAGTTTCCTTGAAGAAGGTATAAGTGTATTTTGAAACGTCGGTTTTGTAAACATAAATGCTGTACGACAGTGCTTGCACATTTTGAGGCCTGTATATGTTTTGTGTGATTGTATGAATTCTTCTTTATAACAACTAGAATATATATTTAAAAAACTAGAAATTTGTCACAAATTTACTATTATTAAAATTTATCTTAGTTTCGTATTAGTATTGTTAAATATTATTAGGATCTGACATTTATAATAAAGGTCAGAAATGTAAATGTTGCACGCACTACCTAAAAATTAAAAATTACCTTAATATCTCATAAGTTTGTGAATATTATCATTAGTAAGCTTACCAGAGCAAAATTTTCCAAAGACAGTATCATGAATCCTCCTGCAGTAAGATTTGTTTTCTTCTGAGATCGCAAATTAATTAACATAAGAGCCATTCTAATATTTTTGTCATCTAGTTCGTTCCACTCAGTATTGTATGCAGCGTCTCCTATTTTCATTCCCTACAAATGAAAAATGTGTTTATGCAAGTAAGTTAGATATAGACGCATAGAGTTTCCAAAAAGGAGTGCAAATATTACAATGTATAAATATAAAATCATCACGGCTTATTACCCATTTCTAGCAATCTGTTTCTATTCACAAATGTCGAAGCAAACGTAGAGAAAGCAGCTCAGGAACACAGGAATCACTTTTATGCTATTTATATATATATGCATAATTTAATATAATTCATACTTATTTTTAACTTATATAAAAATTAAGAACATTTTAACTTGAAAGCTATTGTTTCGTGTCGTCTTCTAAATCCAGTGATACTTAAAATGTTAGGATTTGTCGACAAAGTCAACTTTACTCAAAATTTATTTTAATTTCCTGACTATTTATCTCACTGTTGATTAGAATTACGTCAGTAAGAACTACGTATAATATTTACGTAATAAATTTTTTGTCTGCTCTTTTTATTTCTTTCATTTTAGTAAATAATATATTTTTCCTACAACCGTGCGTGAAAAGTACTTTTCACGCACTCATTACAGTGTGTAAAGTGTCACTTTTCAAAAACTAGTGCTTGAAAAGTAAATAAGCGTTGCTAGGCAACATTAAAATTCAGTTAATTTACCTGTCAAGTATATAATTAGGTAGTAAATAATAATGAAAGTAATCAAATTTATTAAGAAATATGAATATATATTGCATATAAAACATATCTAATATTTTTTTTAACAGATTGAGTAGGTACTAATCTAATTTTTAAGAACATTAACATTTTTTTGACATGTATTCTAACTTAACCTAATTTTGAATATTAATATTAAATGTACAATTTGTACATTATAAAAGACTAATCATCGTCTGTCTGAGATTCTTCCAAGTGTTTAAGTTACATTTTGTACAGTGTTATGAGAAAGAGTACTAACAGTATTTGAAGCTGCTGCCTGTACACTCAGAATTATGAGAAACACCAATACCATTTCGGTTGTAGGAAAAATGTTGTATGCAACACGTGTGTAAAATAGTATTTTTTGTCTCGTGCTACAATTTCTGCACTCGGCTCTCGACCAAAAAAGTACTACTTTACACACTTGTTACATAAATAACTATTATGTAAATTTTAATTTTAACATGTACTAAGAAAAAGTAACACTAGTCTTACCTCTTCTTGAATAAGATGTCCAGCATAACAATAAGCAAATAATTGTCCCATAACAACCACCAAAGAGGCACGAAAGTTATTTTTCTGTTTCTAAAAAGAAAAATGCTCTTGTTAAATAAAAGGAAAGAATTTAAGACAATAGATTTCCACGGTAAATAAATTTAAAAGGAAAATTCGTACATAGAATTTTCCATTATAACTCCGTACATACACAAAGAAGTTATAATAAAATTTGTTGCTACTGTTGGTAAAAGTACTACGGAAAATACCTCTTCACAATTTTTCAGGAATCTGAAACAATCAATTTAAATTGTTGTATGAAACATATTTTATTATATGCTTTTTGTTATTCATTTGAAAATATATGTACAAGCCCCATCGCATATCAGTTGGTCCACTAGTTTTAATTTTATTTTATTAATTTATGATACTAATAATAACTAACATAAATTATCGGCAATTTTTATTAATATTACGGACATTTTGTCATTCTCATAATACATAGCAAGACATGTTTTCTAAAATATTTTATTGTTTTAATTTAGGATATAGACTTCTTTCGGCCTTTTTGGGAAGAATTTTATTTTTGAATTTTCTTCTTTACAATTTTTGTGTACGTTTCGAAAGCCCAATGGCCTTTATCTCCAGCAATCTAATATGTTTGAGAATATGGTTTTACATTTTATTTTGCATTGTGTTTTTCATATGTTTGCCCATAGACATCCGTCATGAATCCAAACTTTAATAACATCATCAATGTGATCATCTCCATGCTGTTTGTTTTTTGAGGGGATAGTTCTTGATGTAAAATACAACACAAAATATATCAAGTACAGCATAGAGCTGATCACACTGATGATATAATTTATGTTTGGATTCACTATTTTTAAATAAAGTTCTAATAGTTAATAGTATATATTATACATACCTAAATAAAATATTGTGATGGAACACACATCTTTGCATAATCTCCCAATTAATAATTTTTGAATTTTCATGATTAATTGTACGAATTTTGGCTTGAATCATTTGTTGTTGCACATACACAAAACATATTAACAAGATGAATAATGTGTCGAATTGAATGATACAAAACCACGCGCTTGTCAAAAGGAAAACCGTTTGGAAACTGAACATAATTTCATAATAAGGACTTGTTTTTAGAATTTCCTTATTCGGTATCCATATCTCCATCACTAAAGTTTTATCGGTTTTTATTCCTTGTTGAGCTATGAATAAACAGCCAGCCATTACAATGATCGCAATGTACATGTTTCCAGCGTATTTAACCCTTCTGTAGATGGTGAAAAACTTTTTATGTAACTTTTCATCAGAACTTTCCACTGGCCAGAAGTCGTTCCATAGCGTATCAAACATATCAGCTAAGAATTTTGATTTCCCAATTGACGTTAAATATTTAGCTAGAACCTGAAAATAAATGCGATGTTTATTGCGCACGCTATTCATTTTAGGCGAGCCATCATCAACGGAGCCCGAAGGAATTTTCATAAGATGAGACTGAAATTAAGGTTGCTAAACGTCCGAATTAGTCCGGACAAGTCCGGATTTTTAGGTTTTTGTCAAGATTTTGCCTGGACTTTGAAATCGACCGTCCTTTTTAATTATTTATGAAAAAAAAACATTGAGACTAGGCGATTTTTTATGACCCAAAAAATGAACCACGGTTATACGTTTGGTTAATGAAAATATCACTGTTATGACGTACGATAGGATTCAAAATTGACAATCTCACAGAACGACAATGTCATAACAACTTAAATAATAGCATCATTTATTGCTTCATTCCATGTAACTATTATATCAATAATGGCATTAGGACAATCATAGAAAATTGTAACATCAAAATTGCAAACAATAACCTTTATACAACTTCATCCAGTTTCACTAAATTAAAAGATGCCATAGAACAATCTGAATCCGCTGATGTCGTCTACCAGGTCGAATGTGGTACATGTAGTAAAATATACATTGGAGATACTTTGTTACATTCTATTTTTTTGCAATTCGAATTTTAGTTATAAATTAAATTAGTTTAATAGTTATTGCCCTTATTACAAGCAATAAATAATACTCTTTAGCATTGCTGGTCGTCTGTTGTCAGGATTATTAAATTTTATATTTTTATACTTTTATGAGCGTTTTGCAAGTTTGAGCCGTTTCGCATATCCGAGCGAAGAGATTCATTCTGTCGCTGATCGTCGTTGTAAATGCTTCTCAGTGTTTGTTATTATTTGTTAATCATTGATTTCGTATTGTTGGACAAATTTTATCGTGCCCATTATTTGGGGATTTGACTGAGAAAAGTATTTTTGGGAAAAATTGTTCCCGCGGAAATTGTTCCGGATTGTTTCACGTCGATCACTGATATACTTCAAGCCACTTATCACCTCAGGCTTTCTTGTTCTTGTTGTTGATTTTATATTGTACTCCATTTCTTGGAGATATATTTTATTGGAAAAATTGTCGGATCAGGATTTTGAGTCCTGATTTTTGTGGATTACATTTTGGCGGAGGATTTTTGGAGAATTGGATGTTTGACACTTCGTGTTCTAAGCGGAAATAGTTACGCCATTTTGGAAACATCATCCCACATCCCTACCACACTGCTACGTCACTACCGCACACTACGTCACCACGACGCCACCGACTCTCCAAACATATGCAGATAAGCTCCATTTTGTTTTTTTTATTGGTTGAATTTAAAGTTATTGACTTTAATTGTACTATATTCAATATTTACATTTTGGTTATATTTTGTTTTGCCATAATGTTAAGCTGATTGGTCGACCAAATACCCGTATTGCGCATATTGTTGCGTTTTATATTTTATATATAATACGTACGTTCTACGTTTAAGGTCCTCACTCATTCGCGCACTACGCATCCCCTATTTGATGCACTTTAATTTCCTAAATTATAATTATTTTATTATCTCGCATGAGCTATAATTATTGCATTCATATTTATTTATTATTGTCAATTATTTAACTTTACTGAAGTACTATTATTATTAGTAAACATTCATTCAATTCACTTCGTGCTTTTCACTGTATTAAGTTATTAACCTTCAATATATGTTACATTTTAAATTCAACCGGAGCTTTATTTGCTTATTGAATTATACCTCATTCTATTGCTTATCTTCCACATATTGGTATTTTCCAGGTTGTATACCATTTTCAGAATGAACAACCATAGTGGCGCCCTTTGTATGTTATTTCAAATATTTAGTTTGGTTTATTTATAGACTAAAAATCGTACTAACCCACTCCCGACTCCACTGTCTAAAAGCTGGCGGCCGCATTCCTGAAGATCTAGGGTGCGTTACACTTGCCCTTTTTAGTAAAACCCTTAAAGTTGTTACAGCGCCTAGCAACTTCCCAAATACTGAAAATTAAAAATCACTAAACAATAATTTCCCTAAGTGTGCTTTGTTGGTTACGTTACCAGTTTCACACTTCAGTATCTCTCCAACTGCGAAATGATTCGGTTGGCTGAGTGCTAAAAACATAATTTTCAACGTAAAATGTAAACCACGTTGCTTAACATTTCATCTGTATTATTTTTTTTTATAACTTCTGTACAACCTTTGTAATTTAGGTAAGCAATTTGTTATGTTAATTTTCCATAATACTTTCAAAAAAAATGTATCGTTATGTATAGCTGAGGATGGGCTTGCTGATAGCCCGAAACGTCCGTATTGTTAAATAAATACACGTTACGTGGACCACCTAGTCTTCTTTATTGAGAAAACCTATGAGTTATATTATAGATGAATTTCAGCAGTTCCCTTGTACATTTCCACTTCAAGTATTTCTAATCCATTGGTTAGTGTGACTTTTTCCAAATTTGTAAATTATTATAAAGTTTAAATCAAAATCTCAAATTGTCAAGTGTCTAAACAGTCTAAAAAAGAAGAAAGGGAGAAACGATGAACCGCAGTTTTAAGAACCACCTCGCAAGCTCGGTTCGTGATACGACGAACCAGGTCCACGGTGACGCCATTAGTTCGTCGCGAGAACGTACTGGTTATTGAAATCCATAAACCAAATTGTTTTGGTTCGTCGCAAAAAATCGCCTACTCTCTTTGATACATCATACTCAATATCAGTTCGCTCGGGTGTACCGCAAGGTTTACATCTGGACCTTAAACATTTTAACTTATTTATTTACGATGTTTAGCACTATATCAAAAATTTTAAATTTTTATTATACGCGGATGATTTATTTATTTATTAAAATTACCACCTCAACAGGATTAAAAATCCCAATTACAGAGAAATATTAAAAATAGTACATATTAACATGAAATAAGCAATTATCAATACATCGGGTAAAGTTCTAAATATAAAGTAGTACACAAATGTTGAATATAGTAAATAATTAGTGAATAAAGAATTTAACCTAACTTTACAAAATGTTAAGATGTAAACGTTTTTGCAAGAAATGTAGAATTAAGTTTTTCTTAAATTTAGTAATAGTAATGAAAAATAGATCCAGATCATCAATAATAAATACAAGTTTATTAAAATTTATGCACATTTGTGTTAGGTATAAAGTGCGTTAGCTTAAACTATGTATGTTCTTAATCGAGGAACACAAAAATTAAAATTGGACAAAATCGTGGCATCATCTATCATGTTATTCATAAATATAAAGAATAATGAATTTTCCTACGATCATCAAGTAAAAGGATTCCAAATTCTATTAAACAATTGTTGTACTTAAACTCATGCTTGGGATAAGTACTATATCTTTTGTAATGATTTGACAATTTTTTTCTGTACAGCTTCAATTGCATCAGTATATTTGTTGTAAACTAGACTCCAAACTTGTGAGCAGTATTCAAGCTATGAACTAACGAAGGAATAATACAATGTCTTCAGGGTACGTTGATTATGGAAGGAACGTGTTACGGATAACAAAGCCTAGATTTCTATTCGAATTTTTTAGTATAGAGTTGAAATGTGGTACAAAACTGTATTTTTTTATCGAATAGAATACCCAAATCTGTTATTTGTGCGACGCTATCCAAGATATTATCATTCATACTATTGGGATTTTCAAATAAGAAAACGCTAACTAGCGGCGAATATTAGAACTACAAACAGTGCTACATATTATACATACTTGAATTATAAATAAAAATACTAATATATGAGAAAATAATACAAAAACTAAAAAAGACACAATTCACAGCAATGCTACGTTTACAAATGTCAACAAAAAATGTACCATTGTTTAATGCGATCAGCGCCATCTCTTGATACTTAAATCCCAAAACTGATGAATTCATGGAGTCTTTTTTACAGAATATGTCACTGTCTTACATTTCTTATAATTAAATAACAGCTCAGACGATGAAGACCAAATTAAGATATTGTTTATGTCAGACTGCAGAGCATTACAGTTCTCAGTTGTATTGACAGCATTAAAAAGTATAATGTCATCAGCATAAAGTAGGATATTAGAGTTTTGTATCACATCAACAATGTCATTAATGAACAATAGAAACAACAATGGGCTAAGATTTGAGCCTTGAGGTACGCCAATGGTTGGCATATATTGTTTAGAAGTGTAATTGTTGTGATAAACTGAGAGTTTATGATCAGCAAGATATGAGGAAATGAATAGTAAGAGATTGTCTGAAAAACTGAAGTGATATTTGAGTTTCGATAATAGTACAGTATGACTAACTTTATCGAAGGCTTTTTCGAAGTCTGTGTAAACAACGTCAACCTGGAACTGAGAACGTATTCTGTAAAATTTATTAAGTTTGAGTTAGTGGACCTGATTTGAAATTATTTGGAACTATTACTAACATAAACGATTGCATTGCATTACAAAGCGATATTTTACAAATGTATACATATTGTACACAAAATTACCTGCACCTCAACTCTTCCCAATGTTACGTCATGAACTTTACTCGAAACAAATATAATTTCATATAAGTGTCAAATAAACAATTTGAATTTAGAGTTAAAATCTACAATAAGATATTTAGGCTTATTATGACCCTAAACTTTTACAGGCCTATTTAGAAACAAAAATTTAAACAGTGTTTAAGCTAAACACTGTTTAATTTTGACATTTCGTTCATTTTTGTATTCAGGGACTACTTTTTTTAGACACTGTTTAAATATTTAAACACTGTTTTAATTTAGACAGTGTTTATCCTTAAAAACCCTGTTTAAACGCATTTTACTCATTCATAGACACTTTTTCATCGTAGTCACCGTAACAGCAATTTAAACATGCAAATTTAAACAAGGTGTTGCGGTAGTTTATATTTTTCAAACTGAGTAGAATTGACGAGGTTTTCGAAATTCTTGAAGAAGTTAGGGAACTGAATGAACATAAACGTTAAATTAGACTTTTACTGGCAGTTTTACACAATATAGTTAAATTATTAAATGAAGAAGAGAACTGCAATGATGGGGATCACTCAGAAGTAAATCGTATTAGAAATGCATCCCAACAACCAAATTTAAGATGCGATATTTTTAGAACCCAGTATATTAATTTAAACTTTACTTAATGTTATAAATAAATATAATTTAAAGTTTTATTAATTATTATTGTATTTCTTCCGTTACATATTATTAAAAATAAAAATTGTTAAATTTCTTTACATGAAATTTTTTACAATTTTAAATTTACTATTAAATTTATGGTAGTGGCCGAAATAGTTTCATTGTTTGCAAGAGTTTTAGTTTGCAGTACGTTGTCTATGTCCATATCGTCCTCAAAGTAATTTGTCTTTCGTGAACTGATCTTTAAAATTTCAAATTTGCCAGTCAATGTCTGTCGATTTTTTCGCCATCGGTTCTTTTCTTTTTGGAGCAAATTTAGTTATATTAATTCTCAGCATGAACTTTTCTTTTTGTTGATATCTTCCCACATTTTTATATTCAATAACTAAAAATTATCTTCGAACTTCCAATTTTCTGACCGTTTATTAAAATTTGCAAATTCTCTTCAAATTATCTTTAATTTCAGTTTCGTAATTAATTTCAACATGTATCTGTCCAATTATGACAGCAGTATGACATATAATAATTGAATTTGCGTCCCAATTCGTAGTTTTACGGTCTTGATTTTTTAAACAGTGTTTATTTTAAACAATGTTTAAATATTTAGTTACCGTGTTTCTGAATGAACAAAATTATAATCAACGTCGATTATTTTAAACAGTGTTTAAGTTACACACTGTTTAAATTTTTGTTTCTGAATAGGCATGTTAATATTTAAAAATATTAATTATAAAAATGTTTTACTTGTATTATCCATATATTATTATATTTACCTGTGTAAATCCTAAAAGTGGGACAGCATCTTGCAGAAAACTGCTCACAGTTTCATGTGGAGTAAACGCAAAATTTAATGCGACCAGGAGAACCAAAAGAGCACATATAAACACATAAAGGTAAGCGATAAATTGGTTTCTTAATGTTCTTTCGAAAGGGTTGCAACCACCATAACTCATCCATTTTACAATATTTTTAGTCAGATTCTTGGGGTTTAGCTGCAAATATATGGAAACATTTTAAAATGGAGTAATGGTAAATTCTATTTACACTATATTATAAATAAATATTGACCTATTTATTAATAATCATTTGCAATACTTACCGAACTGTTATCTTTCTCTTTGGCCATTTTCAAACCAATTTATTTGTAAAGTACATTAATAATGACAATGACTGTTCTTAGAACACTTTTATATAAATACTCTAAAGGCGTTAATTAAATATTCATGACATCCTCCAGTCTTTCTACATCAATTAACTATTATTAGTAGTGCCTTAATATTTTATTACTTTTGCAAAGTATTTTATTCCCAAGTTACTTTGATATACAAGTTGATCTGTGTACAAAAATTGGCACACCCGGCAATGGGTAATATGCCGCGATGATATATTTATATTTATTTATGTACACTTAAAAATGTTTCAAATACAAATTTAAATCATAAAATTTATTAAATTATATTAATTGCTAATTGAACTTCTTTTTAAATAATTTTTCGTCTTTTTATATCAATTGCAAAAATAACTATTCTACTAATAACATTATTTATTATTTATATTAAAAATATTTTATATCAAGTTATCTAATTAGATACTCGTATATATTCAGGATGTTGACTCTAAGGTGTGAACATAGGGATTTAACATGGGAGTTTAGTTTTTTACAATTTCCTGCTCTCCTGTTCAGTTTACGGCGAAAACTGTAAAGTGTGAAGTTGTTCAGAAAATAAATTCTTAACTATTTCCATCATAATATTCCTTTAGATAGGTTTCTCATTTGAATAAACATTTATTATTTAATTTATTTCTTTTTCATAAGTCAAATTGACGTTTGACGTTTATAAATAATTTATGAAAACCAGAAAAGAAAAATAACAAGTGTCCTGGCTATAGCTACTAATAAACCGAAATATTAAAATTTCTTTTTAAAATTGTGAAGAAACTAGAAACTTAATAAAAAATGTTAAAAAAGTTGTGTATACAACTTTTAATTATGAACAACTTCGCACTCTACAGTTTTTACTGTAAAATAAACAGGACAGCAGGAAATTGCAAAAAAACTAAAATCCCATGTTAAATCCCTATGATCGCACTTATCGTCAACAGCCTGTATAAACTTCTCAGATGATACTGATCTTTTTTTAATTTTAAACTGTAAACCAACACTTATTTCTCTTTCAAGTTTATAAATGATTTTAATATATGATTTAGGAATAAGCACTAGTTTACAAAAGTCATGTGTTGTTCCTTTAGTTATTACCAAGGTAACTAAGATACTTTTAACACTAGTGTTAAAAGTAAAAATGATCTGTCACTTTTTAATACTGGTGTCATAAAATGACGCTAAAAACAAAACTAACCTTAAAAACCCTACTTTTAGTAGATTTGTAGAGAAAATATATTTTTCGCGTACTAAGTGGAAAAAAACGTCTTTTCTCGTTAAAAAAAACATTTAAGAAAAATGCTGCTTTTAGCCACTCGTTAAAAAACAATGTAGCCACGGAGGGTTCAGCTTTAAATCCACCCCATTGTAAATATTAATATATATTTTATTTTAATGAATAAGTGATACCTTTTATTTTATAGTAGATAATAATTATGTAATTACTTCTATATGCATAATTTAAAATAATTTTATATTCATTTATTGGAAATTGATGCACGCACTTGTTCTCTAATATCTAGCTAATGGGCATACATTACGAATAGGACTAGTTCTGGTATATTCTGCAGCAGAATATTGATGTCCAATCTGGAAGAACAGTGCTCATGTAAAGCATGTAGATGCACAATTAAATACAACGTTACGGATAATAACTGGTACTATTAAATCAACTCCTATACCATGGCTTCATGTTTCAGCGCATATCGCACCTTATGAAATTAAAAGGAACTACTTTACTAAATTTTCTTGGAATAAATATCAAAATTCACCTGATATGTTTTCGATTACAAAAGATTTAGAGAATTTACCATCTAACAGTCTAAAATCGCGTAAACCATTCTGGAATGAAGAATTTCTTAATGCACCTTTCTGCACTTCAGAATATTGGAAAATTGCTTGGCAGACAGCTGATATTCCAAATAAAAATTTAATTTCAGATCCCACAAAAGAAGTACCAGGTTTAGATCAACCAAGGGCTATTTGGTGTAAGCTAAATCGTTTTCGAACATGCCATGGAAAATGTAATAATATGTTATACCACTGGAAAATACGCGATAGTCCAAATTGTGATTGTGGAGCAGAAAGAGAAATAATTCAGCATATAGTTGAAGAATGTCCCTTATCTAAATTTCAGCAAGGTTTCGCCGAACTTCATCTATTAACGGAAGATGCACTAAATTTGATAGTAAAAATTAAAAACATTTAATTTATATTGTTTTTACCTCTCGCTAAGAGAGGTATTGAATTCATGCTAAAAATCGCATATTCAGATTTTAGTGAATAAGCACGTTTTAAGGTCCCTAGAATCCGATTATAACATTTTTACGATGTCCGTATGTGTGTGTGAATGAGTGTGTAGATGTGTGAATGTTGGATTCACGATTTCTCAAATACTATAAGACTTACGACATTAATAACTACGGATTGCTCAGTCTTACAATAATGGGAAGAGTTGACTAAGTTTTGGTAACAATTGGACAACCGGAAGTAGTAGTTACAAGAAAAAAATCATCTATATATTATTTATCAAAAATTTATGTAAATACTTATATTAAAGAACGTTAAATTCTTTATTCGATAAATATAAATTCATTATTATATCTTCTATAGATTTAGAGATAAAGAAATGAATATAAAATAATTTGATGTAAAAATTCTCAGATCAAACTACTTCAAGGCAAGAAATTCTAATGTTTTTGACACATAAATGTCACTGTCGAAAATATGTGTATGCCACTGTCAAAAATATTTGTACATCATTATGAAGATTATGAAAATAAAAAAAGTCAACAACGCAAAAGAATATACGTAAAAAAGAATATAAAAGGAATTTGCGAAAAAATGACGAACATAAGGAAAAAGAAAAGGAAAGTAGAAAAAGAAAATTTCAGGATATTGAATATAAATAAAATGTATGTATTGTACATAATTTATATTAAAATATTCCATAGATTTTGCAAATATATGTGAGAATTATTTTGCAGTGAGACATGAATATATGTATTTGTATTTAGAAATATTTTTCGTTTTATGCGTACAACCAGGTAAAATATCTGACGAGAGGTTATGTGCTGGCCACATCAGATTTTTTTATTATTCTTTATGTATTATTTTATCGAATGTATTTGTACTGTCTTTCTATCATACGAAATATATATTACATAAAAATGTAACAGCTTGACGCAAAATTGTGATTTACACAGAGAATATTACACACGATGTTTCTAAACCTGTCACAAATTTTAAGGGTAAATAGTACTGATTAAATGAGTAAAAAAAGCTTAATCATCCTAAGTCTGATCAATAACTGTTTCCGAGAAAAAAGAAAAATCGAAAGAAATAATTTAACAAAGATAGTGATCGAACAAAATTTTGTCTGTGTCAGTAAATAAACAATAAAAAACACAATAATATTTTATATAAAACATTTATCTCTATATCTAATAGTTACAAAGTTACCTATGTGAAAATTAAATATAGGCCAATGTCTCCACAACATTTAACTTATTACAATTATTTGATTTTTTTGAAAAACAAAATCACATCTAATATTTCCTCTGAAAGGTAAACAAAAAGTATCATTTAATCGACGCCGTAATTCTTATAGTTTTCTTATGTAAACCCCGTAAAAACTAATTTTTCACTGCCTTATATCTCGAAAAGTATCCGATCAATTTTAATTAAGCTTTTTACTCATTTTGGTCAGTACTATATACCATTTAAATTTGTAAAATTCAATATAATAAACTATATTTGCTTCACCAATGTCATTTTATTAACTGTCTGTTGCAAGATAAGAAATATTTACATAAATTGATCAAATGTAAAAAGATGACTTGAAAAAGATAAGTTTAGAGAAGCTAAGATGTCAATTATAAAGGAAATGTTATAGTGTTATCAGTGTTCTCCCTTTTAATCAGTAAGATAATATTCATCCTAAATATTTTATGTTATATGTCCGATAACAAGGTCAAGTACTAAGTGTAACATAATTGCTAGTAGCAATAAATAAAATAAAATCATCAAATAAAAGTCTACTCTTTACAGATGATTTGATAATATATTGTAAAAGCAATTACAATCATCTGTTGACTGACTTGAAGAATGGACTATAAATACAGGATTTACATTTTCTGCCTCCAAAACCAGAGCCATACATTTTACCAACAAAAGAAAAAATATCACAGACTCAACCATAAAATTTAAAAATAACAACGTGGTGTAACGTGTGAGCTCCGCTGCTACGCTGAACAAGCGTCTAAGTATAGCGATGACGCAATCGCGCTAGCAGTGGGCTACGTAAACAAACCAGCCGTGACATGTTTAATTACTTCCGGTCGCCTGAACCTTTTGTGTTCATTGTTATTATGCGGTCGAACATTCTAGAGCTCTCTGGAAGTTAATGGCAGCTGTATAAAAGGGACGCAGCTATACTCGAGAGTAGAGGTGGGCGCGGCTCGTGATTTTGTCGGGTCACGACGTGACCCGCGTGATTGTGAATACGAGTATAATTTAAATTTTGTGTCGTGATTGGACGTGAGCGTGAGGTACTAAAAAATTATCGTGCGTGATCAGGCGTGATTGAAATTTAATCGGGCGTGAGTACAAGTTTTCTTCTATTTTTTATTTAAAAAATTGTCAATTTTCATCTTTTACTTTACATTCTTGTTATTATTATGTCCAAATATGTCATCAACAGTATTTTTTTACATAAAAATAGTGTTATTGTTGTACCCAAAATTGTATACACAGTTGCTCCGATTTCACTAAAGATATACAAACCTTTAAGCCTGTTTGACACGGTTTGACAATGGTCATCTTCTCGTAACGTATCAATCTTATGTTCTCCTTCAGAGGGGTACTTTGCTCTAGTGAAATATAACAAAATTTTGTTGACTGGGTATTTAAAATTAGTGGAATTGCTTCAAAATCAGTAATCTACCTTAAAACAACAATGGTCATCTTCCTGTAACTTATTAATCTTGTGCTCACCTTCAGACAGGTACTTTACTCTAGTGAAATATAACAAAATTTTGCTGACTGGCTATTTAGAATTAGTGGAATTGCTTCAAAATCAGTAATCTACCTTAAAACTACAATCGTCATCTTCCTATGACGTATCAATCTTGTGCTTTCCTTTAGAGAGGTTCTTTACTCTAGTGAAATATAATAAAATTTTGCTGACTGGCTATTTAGATTTAATGGAATTGCTTTAAATTCAGTAATCTACCTTAGAAAAATAATGATTATCTTCCTGTAACTTATTAATCTTGTGCTCTTCTTCAGAGAGGAACTTTACTCTAGTGAAATATAACAAAATTTTACTGACTGGCTATTTAGAATTATTGGAATTGGTTTAAAATCAGTAATCTACCTTAAAACAATAATGGTCATCTTCCTGTAACCTCTCTGAAGGGGAGCACAAGATTGATACTTTACAAGAAAGTGACCATTTATGTTATAAGGTAGATTACTAATTTTAAGGCAATTCCATTAATTCTAAATAGCCAGTCAGCAAAATTTTGTTATATTTCACTAGAGAAGAGTACTTCTCTGAAGGAAAGCACAAGATTGATACGTTACAGGAAGATGACCATTTATGTTTTAATGTAGATTACTAATTTTAAACAACAAGAAAAATTATTATGTAGTATTTTGCGAAGAATAATTATGTTTTACTATCATATATTTTTTATTCATTTAAAAACTATGGTGGAATTTTTAAAGCTGAGTGATTTTATATTTCTTTTACACCGATATTCCCCTGATGTTCTATTAAAATTTTGTAGAAAAAAGTAAAAGAAATATCATTCCAAACGCATATTTCTCTGTAAAATTATTGATTACAAGAAAGAATATTTTATTGATTACAAGAATGAATCCAATAAAGGAAATTTCATCAACATTTTAATAATAGCATTTTGTGAAGAAAAGAATACAATAAAATTTTGGCGGAAATTATAAATGTATAGTTTCGAAGGGGCCTCGCATGTCATAATAATTGCTCTGGGCCTCGCGGTTTCTAGCAGTGGCCCGGCATTCGGATGTCATTTCTACCATTTTGCAGATGAGGCTTGAGTGTTATGATTAAATATTGGGTGAGTACTTAAAAGATTTGTTTAAAATTTTCATCGCGTAAGGAGAAAGGGTCGCTTGCATTTCTTAGTTCCTTGTTTTGAATACATAACCTAAATCTAGAAATGACATAAAAATATAAATAGTACGAATTATATTATATGATATAAAATGCTTACTTGTATATTCTTTCAATTATTTATATTGTATTGAAATACAAACAATATAATATTCTAACTGCTACTTTTGTCTGATTTTGACATTTGTTAAAGATCATTAATATGATAACGACAGCATATTACTGATCGATAAATTTCAGTGTGTTATCGATTATCATTAACCAATTTTAATGATCAAGTGACTTACAGAATCCCAATTTGAATTGTAATTGATCATTATCTCAATAATGATCGATAAATAATAATGATTGAGTTACAGAATAGCCCCGACTATGTATGAGGGGAAATTAAGGTTTTGAGCATGTTGTTGTAAAAACCAATCGCAAAACGTTACTCGGAAATGATGGTTAGGTTCTGTTAGCCCGTGAACTCGTTGAAAATGAAATGCGTGGTAATTGTAATATCTAAAAATTAGCCATACTGAATAATGAGATACTCCTCCTTGCTGTCGAGATATTTTCGGGGTGCTAATGGTTGGTTCAGCTCCTACAGCATCTAAGACAGTATCTCCAATATTAATGCATTATCGTTGGTGGCCACCGCCTCTCCCACGAATAGGTCGCAAAGATCCTGTGTCTCGAAGGCGCTGGGTGAAGGGTGATCCTCACAAATAAACGGTGATTGGGACACCGCTGTAAAGAAAAACGTTCAGCATATAGACGTTGTGCCAATAAAGAATTTTGCCCTGCTTATCCATAAATTAACAGCATGTCCACTAACTCACTATCACGGTACAATGAATTCATTTTCACAAAAACTAAACTAAACTGCAATTCACTGCACAATCAGAACACTAAAACAACAAAGATTGATAATTAACAGTAATATCTACGAAAGAATGCCCTATCCCCATCGAATTAATTTAAATTATTAATTACATAATATCAGACCGTTATTACATGTTGTGTAAACAATTACCTGCATTAGTAGATGTGAATAAAATTATTAAAAATATCTATCAACCAGTGCTAGAAAAAATGATTACTCTAAATATGATGCAATATTTTTGCGAATTTTTGCAATTTTTTTTTTTTTTTTTTGTTCCTGGATCAGTACGTCGGGTAGTATTTGCCCTTTCATTTTTTTCCTGAAGTATGTTTACACGCTGTATATTTATGTATTACAAGGGTCATGCTAGAATATTTATCAATAATAATTATAAACAGTTACTTATCTATCATTTAAAATTAATCAGTCTGAGTGAAAATGTGGAATTAACTTCCAAGCATTTTCGAATCATTATTTATTTGTAATTTTTAAATCGCCCAGCCAAAAATTAGTTCAAATGCATTTCACTTTTCAAGTGAACATATTTAAAATAAAATTATAAAACTATGAACTATGTATTAAAGCACAACCCATGTATTTCTGTTTGAAATAACGAAATAATTTTCACACATAGATTATTGTGATTCTATTGGTTAATATGCGCTGTATTCAAGCGCGGTTTACACAAACATAATTCAAATATTATGTCAATAATGATTTCATTCTTTCTAAGTGCTGTGCGTTATTTGTTGTTCTATTGTCGTTTATTAAGTTTTACCTGAATATTATGTTGTAAAACAGACTTCTAAACCACCCCCTAATAAACTGTCAAAATTCTTTCGTTATTTCAAACAGAGTAATGCATTATTTATTTGTAAATTATATTTAAATTTTTTGTATGTTATCATCCCTTATATGGCGCGAAACCTACACTCATTATTGGGTACGAAAACAAGTAAAAAATACGCGGACTTTTATCTACCACTTAAATTTAGGACTTTGCTGTTTGGAACACCCCCTATAACAAAAGAAAAATACATTAAGTTTATGAAATATTATTTGCAAAACAAAATTAAAATTTGAAATTATATTCACACGTCTTAGGCACTGCGTGGCAGCTAACAGAAGTCTCAAAAATTCATCATTATTTTACACTATAAGTGTATAATATTTATAATGTATACTGTATATACAAGTACATAAAAAGTTCGGTAAACACTTTACTCATAACTCCAACACAATGTAAAGACCCTGTTCCCCTATTTTTAAGGGTAGTTTTACATTATAACTTATAGAACATCCGCTAAATGTCAGCGTCTTTACAGTATTGAAACAAAATAATAATTGTTTTATGCTGGAGATGGCAATTGTTCGCTCGTTCGTCCAAACAAGTACGTACGTAACTTTTGGAATAATTATTAATACATGCATGTATAAATATTAATATTTTGATTCTTATGAGTTTTATTTTTGTTGTATATTTTCTAGGTTTATTACACAAAACTTGCCACAATATCTTAAATGTCCATATAAATGAGATATGTAAAATAAAAATTAAATATACAAATACGAATGAACTCATAAAAAAAATACATTCAATACACAAACAAAATTAGACATTTTTGAGGGGTGTGGGCGAGTGAACTACGGACATATGGTTTTAGGGAGGAGGTATGGTAAGGGGTGTGCTTGTCATAACAGCTTAAGTGCCTTTTAATAGTGGAAAGTATTCAGGGTTAAACTAAGAAATGAATATAATATGTGGACACAAAGTTATCCAGAGTTAAAGTGGTTAAAGACTAAAGTATGTGGTACACTTACCATAACAGCTTAAGTGACTATAAAGTATATGAAACTTAGATAAAATTTTCCAAAATACTTAGATAAATTTATACATAGGTTGTTTTTGTTAAGACGAATGACTCCCTGCCTATTAACATTTTAAAAAATCTACTGTGGCCAGCACATTACCTTCCGTCAGTTATATGAGGCATTTAGGAAAATTCTACCAGTGAACTGTTACTGGTAAACAGCTGTTTATCAGGTTATAGCTACCGAAATCGATATTTTAAGAACGCAAGTGGTAAACAGGGTAGATCCATAAATTTGATGTAGTTAACAAACTGAGCAGAGTCCTACTGTGAACACATTTCCACTTTTAACGCGCGCGCTTCGCTTTGCATCACTACCTTTTTTTGAGATTAGAATCTTCATGAATCCTGTAGATAGATCTGGTAGATATTGTACAATATTCGAACACGGTAACTTTTTACCACTCGTGTTTTCGAACACAGTCGGTAGATGCGGTATCTACCGGTAGAATTTTCGTAAATGCCTACGTATTTTCTATAAAATCCATACAGATATTTCTTTGCAAAAGATTCTAAATTTCTTGTATGTACATTACCTTTCGACAGTTGTATGTATTTTATATAAATTCCAATCACAAATTTTCGAGCAAAACGATCCTATATTTCGAGAAAAATTATAACACAAATATACTACGAATATGTCAATTGACCCTGACATCTTTCAATCAGAATTTTCTTAATATAGTAGCTGTTTCTAGCATAGCTAGCTAATTTATGAAATTTAATTTCTTTATAATTTTATAACTATATCCATTTAATATGAAGTATAAAATGCAGTCAAATCGTATAGAGAATACAATGTTCGTTAATATTTATAATAACATTAAATGTGAAAAAATGATATTTACCATCGTTTTTCAAGAAAAACTGTTAAAATCTTCAAATGAGGGTACTTCCGGTTGACCAATTATAACCAAAATCTAATCAGCTCTTCATATGGATGCAACGAAGAGGAATACGAAAGAATTATAATTTTTGGAATTGTAGTATTACAGTTATCGTAGATGAAAATTTTGTCACACACACACACACACACATATATATATATATATATATATATATATATATATATATATATATATATATATATATATATATATATATATATACATCATCGTAAAAATAGTAAAATCGTATTCTAGGGACCTTAAAACGTCCTTATTCATTAAAAACTCACCACCAAATTTTTTGACTAAAGACAATGGCCCGTATTCCGAGCGCACTTTTTAATAAAAGCGCTTTTATGGAGCACACTTCTCATAGGAATATAATGTAAAAGCGCGCTCGTTTTTATTATAAAAGTGCGCTCGGAATACGGACCAATACTTTCCTTACCTAAAGGTTACGGAAGGTAAAAATTCAATATTAGACGAATATAAATCTGATTATCTGCATTTTAAAACAAGGATTATAGAATCTATTAGTATTTTATTTGATTTTATAGTAAAACGAGAAATTCCGTTTTTCCACAATATATCTGTTACGGTGGTGCACGTGACTTTCCAGGTATTGTGCCTACATATAATATAAAAACATAAATTTAGGCTCGAAACGGATGTAGCCAAATGCACCACAATAGTGGAAATGTGGTGCATTTTCCATATCAGTTAGAAAGTCATCCGTCCCAGACAAATCTTCACTAAATCAAGCTTGACACAAATTATTTAAAAAGTTGAAATTTAATATTTTTGAAGTCAATTATGTTTTTTTTTTTTTAAATAGGCATACAAACATATTTTTATTTCTTTATTTTATTTTATTTTATTTGAAACTAATTAATTATTCTACATAGTACGTACGAACTTGTCTGGACGAACGACCGAACAATTGCCTTCACCAATATAGAAACTTTATTATTTTGTTATAATATTGTTATGACGCACACATTTAGCACAAGTGCTCCGAGTTATAATGTAAAACTATTCTTAGAAATACGGTACATGGTGTTTATATTGTGTATTATAAATATTATAGTGTAACATAATAATGAGAGTTCTGGTAGCTGCCACGTGTACTTTCAAGGCCTATGAGGTGTGAATATAATTTCAAATTTTATTTTTGTTTTGCAAATAATTTCATAAGTTTAATGTATTTTTTTTTGTTCTAGGGGGTGTACATGGCTTTCCAAACAGTACAGGCCTAAAGGTAAGTGGTAGATATAAATCCACGTATTTTTTACTTGCTGCCGTACCCAATAATGGGTTTTGGGTACAAAAAATTTATTAATAAATAACGCATTAATACATGGGTTATGTTTGAATGCATGGTTCATATTTTTATAATTTTATTTTAGGTAAAATAAATAATGATTCGAATATCAACTAAATTAATAAGAATTATCCAAACCTTGCATAAAACGCGGTATTACAAATTTATGTTAATAACAATTCCTCAATCTCAAATAACGGCAGATGTTTTGCAGGGTATAATACTCAGCCCCATTCTCTATTATTTTTCACGTAGTCATTAATGATTTAAAAGAAGCGTTTGGTACAGCCAGAGTAAAAGGTCTAACCATAGGCGTACAAAGATATTATCTTATTGTGCTATGCTATAGTTCTGCTTTGTGAATCCCAAATAGATGTCCAGAGAAAATTAATCATCTTGCATCAGTATTGTAATGAAAATTACTTTAATACAGACAAAATAATATAATTAATTTTCATCGTGGTTGGTCAAGAAACTTTAATTTTACTTATAATAACACCAATACAGAAACAGTGAACAAATTTACTTACCTGTGTATAACATTTTCATCATCGAAGTAAGTTCGGAACAGATGATTAAGAATGTTTGGATGGGTAACGAGTGCACTTTTATAATAAAATCGCTTTTATTGACCATACTTCCTAGATAATGTAAAAGCACGCTCCATAAAAACGGGCCAATATATTTCACATTAATAACATCATATTTACGTTAGACACTACGATTATTTGTACATTATGTAACCTAAAGAAAACAGTGTACCTCTCTAACCTCTATCACTTTCTAAATGTCTGTTTATATTGTTTAATAAGACTATTTACAAGAATTGGGGCCGGCATTTTCACTTGCGAATAAAGATTTAGAAAAGCTTATCCTTCGGATAAATATTTTTGTTGTCTTTTCACTTGCATATAAATTTATTCGAAAGAATAACATCTGTTATTCACGGAATAAATTATTCGGTAGTTGGGTAGCGAATAACTTGTTTATTCGTAAGTTATTTATTAACAAAATGGATATATTAAATATTTTTCATGATTATATTGATATTTTGAACTATGAATTAATAAATAACTTGGGAAATCGACCACACACCATCAGTTATTGTTAGTGTGTTAGGAAGTAATGGCACCATTTACGTATATATGTCACACCACATAAATTTAATAGACATACAACTAGTGTTTCTCTTCCTAATACAAAATGTTGCTGCGCTACTGCTGTGTGTTCGTTCTTCAAACAAATGACCTTGAGTAGTCGTCTTTCGTGATTAATAGTATACCACATATGGTTGCTGCGGTTGCTGCATTAGATGGTACCCGGGGCTAAAAATACAGAAGAATGTAGATGACATTAAAGATGTCAAACAAAATTTTGACAACTACAGATTCAATAGATATTGACTCATTTCATCCTTGTCTGCTTAACGTGGCTACGCCAAACTCCATCCTTCTTTACTGACACAAATTCACTCTGCAAGGCTACCAATTCATGAACGAGATAGCTAGTTGTGTCTGTCAAATGTGTGAAAAGACGCAATGGAATTATTCGTTGGATAAATAAATAGAATAAATTTATTTAACGAATACTTATTCGAAACTTTATTCGTATGAACGAAAATGACGATTAAATGTTAGCGCTGAAAATAAGCATATTAATTATATATTCAGTATTAATACAAAAATAGCAAATCTAGATGACCGTCGCCTGGCCGAACCCGGTCACGCGGAATCCTCCTCCACGCCGTGATTATTTCTGCAAAATAATTAACACATGAGAAATACTCAGTGAGGAGTCAATCATTCACAAAATACACGAGCATCCACCACAAGGTAATGTATCGAGAAATCACACAAGAAATAACGCACGTATGCAACAAAGTCCAATAGCACAGGGAAAATGGAATAGGTCATCTTATGCGAAACGCATACCTGCTACTCAATAGCAGTGTGGCCCCGGTCTTACGCGTACATATACTCAACTGTACCTGCCATTGCCACCCTGGCACCGGTCTTACGCGTACGTATACTCAACTGTACCTGCCATTGCCACCCTGGCACCGGTCTTACGCGTACGTATACTTAACTGTACCTGCCATTGCCAGCCTGAGCGGTGTGGTTTATCCCGGCACTCACATATGGTTACACAACCAACCTTGCCATTACCACCCATGGGAATAGGAAGCTACCCTAACCCGAATTCCGCTCAGGTGCTGATGACCCTAGTGGCTTTACTTCGGACTTAGGGGCATAGTTACAAAACCAGGATAAAACTATCACTGCCGTTACCACGCGGTCAATCAGCGAAAACCCACGAGGCTAGCAATCGTGGACACATAGATCGCATTCCTGGTTACCCTTATCAGCTCTCTCATCAAACCTGGAGGCTCTACCGAGCGCGACCGTTCAACAAGGATAAGGATAAAGTAAGAGAATAATCATACAAATCCGTATCTGCATTTACTCTTGCTATCGTGGACGAAAAGTGTGTGTTAGACTCAACTCAAAATCATACACATGCTAGATTAGCTCTCTCACCTGAATCACTACACAAATCAATCTCTACGATATCGATGTTCTCACACTGAAATCTAGAAATAAACTGAAATAAAATACGTGAATACCAGTATCATTAAATGAAGCTCTTATCCAACAGCATCGGTTACGTACCTAAATACCTAATTAGAGACAAAACATAATAAATTTAATAAAAATAATCTTACGCAAAATAATTACTGTGACATTCGGAAGTGAAAATACCGGGCCTAAGTATAATAGAAACAACTTGAACGAAATAATTATATGTATTTATTTAATAATCTTACACAAAAAATAAAATTAATGAATTATATTTACTTTGCCACTGAAGCACTACTTAAAAATACTTAAGAAAGCTTTTGTATCAACGAATAATGAGCATTAATACTTCTGCTAGGTTTATGCAGACAATTAAATTAAAAAATAAATTTTTCTACAACCGTGTGTGAAAAATACTTTTCACGCACTCTTTACAGTTTGTAAAGGGTCACTTTTCAAGCACTAATGCATGAAAAGTAAATAGGCGTTGCAAGCCTACATTAAAATTCAGTTAATTTACATGACAAGTAGATAATTAGGTATAAATAATAATTAAAGTAATATAATTTGTTAAGAAATATTAATATACACTGTAAATCAAACAAAGGTAAGAATAGGCTAATTGGCATTGTCAAGAGACATTAACTTATTCTTTATTTGAAAATCGAATTTCTGACAGTTCAAACGATATGTATTTTTTTGTAATTTTGTTTAAATTCCATGGCTATCACTACAAATGAGCAATATTTATAGAATTTCAATGTGGATTTTACAGGTTACTAAACATGCAAAATAAAATCTGTTTAGTGATGCTGGTGTATCATTTAATTATCTACAACTTTTATTTGAAACACTTTTGTCTAAAATTAATTGGGAACTTTTGCGCACGGAAAAACTGATTTCCCATGTTAAACGCCTATGGCCTGCTTTTTAATTAACACCCTGTATATATATTTCATTCATGATTTTCTTTATAAACATTCTGAGTCTGATGTTGCGATGTTAACACACAGCTCGGAAGAGACTACACAAGGTCGTAAAATTGTGGCTTCCGTCATTTGAAATTATTTCTGTAAAACTTCTTTAGAAAAAAAAAATTGGACAATGGGATATGACCCCATTAGACAAAAGTTGTCCTATATTAGGATGCCATATTTAGCAATGCATTGTTTATTCAGAGGATATGCATCGGTCTCTTGATACAGACAAATATGTAAATTTTGCAGTTTTTTGTTTTTGCAAAACATCTAAGTATGAAAATTCTAGATTTTGATTTACACTTTAGGGCACTTTTTTAAGCTCTCTCTCTAATGGCGATATTTATTTTTTTATCACTATTAGCTACAGTTTTTACTAACCTTACAATTTCATGAGATCTGGTAATTTCTTGACTGGGAGGTATGATGAAAGAAAACAAATTACTGGAGATCAGTTATATATAACTTCAATGTACAATTTTTGTATAAATCACTTAACAATTACATTATGAACAAACTGTTAAAACTCATTCCCTGAGGTGTTGAAACTAGTCGGGTTGAGATTAAAGTTGATTGACCTCCAGTAATTTGTTTTCTTACAATTTCATGTTTGATAATTATTATTGCTCATTAAATAAACCGATAAGTACCATCTGTTACCTTTTTGTACACTGCAATACTCTGTCTTTCATTAAAAAATTAAAAGTTTTATTTAAAATATTCCAAAAGCAATACTGTTAACAAAAACGAAAATAAAAAGTGGCCCGTTTTCATTGCATTTGAGTGTATTTGGAATCCACGTAAAATTACGCAATTAAAGATTTATGCTTGAGGTGAATCTTTATTGAAGAAATAAATTACAACACCATAAAAGAAAATTATTATTAATTAACCTAGTAAACCATATCATGTAGGCTGTGCATTGTGAACAAAGTTTAAATAATTATTGAAATAGTAAGTTACTTTTCTAAAATTATATATTTGTTACAAAAATACTAATCCAATTTAGATTGTAGGTGAATTTTTCGACTGTTGTGTAGATTAGGTTAAATATTAGAAATCTGTCATACAGGATTTATTCTTCCAAAACTTATGTTTCGAAATACACAATGGTAAGATCTTAATTACCCTGAAAAAGGTACAAGGTTTTGTAAACATAAGTGCTGTAAGACTGAAATTACGAGTATTTGTTAACAACTTATAAATTTAGTGTTCTGTAGTTAGATTTTTCCTATATGTTCTTCTTTATAATGATTAGGAAATATGTTGAAATTGTCAGAAAATTACTATTTTAAAAAATGATGTTTGTTATTGTATTAGTATTGATAAATATTATTAGGATCTGACATTTATAATAAATGTCAGAAATGTAAATGTTGCACGCACTACCTAATAATTAAAAATTACAGTAGTATTTCATAAACTTGTAGATACTATCATTAAGAGCTTACCGTAGCAAAATTTTCTAAAGACAATGTCATGAATCCTCCTGCTGTAAGATTTATTTTCTCCTGAGATCGAAGGTTAATTAACATAAGAGCCATTTTAATATTTTTGTCATCTAATTCGTACCACTCACAATTATATGCAGCGTGTCCTATTTTCATTCCCTACAAATGAAAAATGTATGAATGTAGATTAGGTGCTGAGTTTCTGAAAAACATTGCTTGAATTTTAATTGGGTACAGTTTGCTTAATTATTAATCTAGAATTTTAGTTGATACTAATTTAAACGTCATACTTTGTTCATTGTTATGACTTTTGCCGAGCTGTTGATAGTGCAAATACATATTACAATGTACAAATGTATAAATATAAAATATATCATCACGGCGTATTGCTTATTTCTGGGAATCTGTTTCTATTCGCAGATTTCGGAAATAACGATATATTTGTACCGTTGAGGGCGTTCACCAGGCCTCATCTCTCTGGCTGTCGAAGCTTACGTGGGTCACTTTTATGCTATTTGAAAATTGGATATAATTTTCAAATAGCATATGACCACATTTATAAATTGTATATTAAAAGAAAAATACCAAGACACTAATTAAAATATTTCTTATTTCCGAACAACCTTTTGCAGAAAACCCAGTAGGTATTGTAGGTACTCTAAAAACTAATAAGAGATGTGTACAATTAATTTTTGTAATTGTTATTTGACGTATTTGAGTCTAAAATAATTCATAGAGAAAAACTGGTAAGCAACTGCTCGCTAATCACCCTTTAATTATTTGTTCATAGTACAAGGTTTCAAATTATTAAATCAGAGTAAAACAAAATAAATAAGTAATCAGGCCTGCCAAAAATCTAGAGTAAAAATGTACCAGTACCAGTGGCGTAGCTTAAAAGGCATTTAACCTTGAATGAAAAGATAATTTCGCTCGCGGCGCATTTTCTTTCTGAAGACTACTATTGATTGACTTACTACTGACGTCACTGTTGATCAGAATAACAGAACTATGTATAATGTAATATACATATTTTCTACGCCCGTACTTTTTATTTCTCCATTTTAATGAAAAATATAATTATTTTAGGTAATTTAAATTTAAATTTTTACATACCACGCAAAAAGTAACACTTAATTATTACTTTTGCACTAGGTTATTATTTATTTATTTACCTCTTCTTGAATAAGATATCCAGCATAACAATATGTAAATAATTGACCCATAACATTCGTATAAATATTAATAAAAGCTATTTTTCTCGTTCTGAAAAAAATGCTCTTTTAAAATAACAGGAAAGAATAGATTCCTACGGTAATAAATTTAGAAGTAAAATACTTACATGGAATCTTCCATTATAACTCCGTACATACACAATGAAGTTACAATAAAATTAGCTGCTACTGTTGGTAAAAGTACTATGGAAAATACCTCTTCAAAATTTTTCAAGAATCTGAAACAATTAATATAGGTAAACATTATTGTTGTAACATATTTATTTTATACTTTTTATTATCAATTTGAAAATATGTACTTGTAGCAATACGCCTTACAAATACTAATATTTTGGGAGTAAACATGCGATTAGCAAGTCACCTGCCCGACTATCATAAACAATGTAATAATATTATTAATAACAATAATAATAATAATAATAATAATAATAATAATAATAATAATAATAAGTATATATATATATATATATATATATATATATATATATACTTATAAATGGTATGTAGTTGAGCCCAGTATATTATCGGGTCGCTGTTGATCCCGGCATTTCTATATGAGATAGAAGAGTATATCTTATTTCATTTTCTATGTCTTTTCAACATAAGTCAAGGCATTTGTAGAGGGGAAACAAATTCTGATGAATAAAGTTTTTAGATACTAATAGGACTCTGTTAAGCCCAAATATATAAACAGTACGCTAGTGAGCCCAACTGTATATTGAATATATCAAGTATGCTCTATGAGGCCCGACATTGTTGCCACGAAATTATATTGCACTATTGCAGGGAGTACCTAAGTAGGGATCAACAACGTTACTTGAGGAGCTAACATTCAAAAACCCCCATGTCCAAAATTCATAATTTTCAGAAATCGAGAAAAACTGTGTAGGAAAATGTACAAGAGTTTTTTTAATTTTGCAAACGTAGGATTTCAGGTTATGGGCACTAGATAAATGTGGTAACATTAGATATAAATCGCTTTTTAATTGTACAAATTACAGAAAAAATAAAAAAATGTGGGTTTTTGTTTGGATATGGTTATGGACATGTCGATTTTTGAACGAATCGAAATTTTGAAAACAAAAGAATAAAAAAAATATAAAATTATATGCTTTTATTAAACTTAAAAAATATCAATATAGGGTAAAATAACGGAGCTGCAGTCACTTCTTGTTGAAACTTTATTGAAAATTAAACATATACCAACGTTTCCATCACAATTTGATTATCATCAGGGTAACGTTTAAGGATAAATTTAGAAAAACATGAAAATAAAAAGTTTTTAAAGTCGAAACTTTCGTCAAAAATACAATAAATAAATAAAAAACGTGCGTACATATCAACATTGCATATAAAACAGTTTTATAGCTCCGTTATTTTTCCCTATATTAATAATTTCTACAGTCGAATCATTCCTAACTATATAAAAAATATTCTTTAACAATAACTGAGATAAAATAAACAAAATAAATTAAGGTTTTTTTAAAGGTGAAGGCTACAAGTCCTCTTCTAGGCAATTGCACCCCTCTTCATCATCGCTTACCTCCTCTTCCTCATTTTTATCGCCAGAAACTCCTCCTGTATCTACCAATTTTTTTTATAATAATCTAATTCTGGTAGATCCTGCCACTTAATCGTAATATTTTCTCACGTTTCGTCTGTTTTTTAAATTTCTTGTGTGAACCCGCGTTAATATCAGATACTGAAGTATTTATGTTGCTTCTTGTTTAATGTAGAACCCTCCTAATTAGCAGTAATAATTACAATCAAACACAGCAACACACTATGAACAAGAAGTAGTAACAATTGGCAAAACTTTCCGGACATGTGGTATTTTGGCTGAATTCTGTGAGGTATTTAAATATTATAGGACATGTCGGTTTTTGAAGCAATTTACGTACAAAAACCGGTTTGGACAAGTTGAATTTTGAATGAAACCCTTACTTTTACGTGCCTATAACATTGGACAAGTGAAGTTTAGACTGAATCTGACTGCACCAATCGACGCAGATGACGGTTTTTGACTGATTTTGATGCCTAACTCATTTTTGATAAAAATGGACATGTCGGTTTTTGAATGTTAGCTCCTCACTTATCAGTGGTGTTTTACTTCTTAATTAATATTAATACTTTACATAACATAATTTAAGAAAATTTGAAAGATTTTCCAGTAATGTTTTATTATATTTCTGACAGAAGAGAAGGAGCAATTGATTCAAAATATTTTTATTGTCCTTACATCCTATCTTGATTTATCGTAAAGTATAGCGTATTTTTCAAAAAGAGAAATTAATTACTCCTTATCCAGTTCGATTTTTTAAATTTTAAATCTGAATTTACAATTTAAAGTTGTCAAAATGAAAGTTATTTATATTATTTTCGTCAGAACAAGTGCGTATTCGAATATTGTGGATTACGCAACCTTTCCCGGTTTGACCGGGACAGTCCCGGTTAAAGTCCCGTCCGGAAGGATTAAAATTTGACCATCTTCTGCGTTTGCTTACGTTATGGTACGTTATTTTATGTTTCTTACGAAAAGTACAAAATGTTATATAGGTTTACATAAGTTGATATTCTCATTATGTTACGTTAAGTTTTGTTATTTCGTAATTTATTTTAACAAACAAATGAATCCTTCTTATAGAAACTGTCTTCTGAAACGAATGACAACCGTAAAAAATATGACCTGAGAGAGAGAGAGAGAGAGAGTATCATAGCACGTATTTGGTAATAAATAAACAAGTAATTTTTATTATGATACAGCGTGAACGGACTAAATACAAATTTGTTTTATGGGATCTCTGAACTGTTTCTGAGCAAATGGCGATAATATACACAAGGATACGCTGTTGAGCCTTTAATTGGGCTTATCAACGTACGTTCGGGCTCCACAACGTTATATTTATATATTCAGCGGGCTCAACAATAGCTGTTTATGAGTATATATATGTTTAGTTAAAATCTTGCAAAATAAATCAAAAAAACTTAAGAATAAAAAGTTTTCATTTGTTTTTTCTCGACTATTCTGCAGGAACTATTCAAAGATTTAAAAAAAAATCTGAAAATTTATAATATAATCTAATTATAACCTTTTTCATTAAGATACGAACCATATCATAGTCAAAATTTAACTATTTTAGATAAAAAAGTGAAAATATAAAAAAATTAATGAGTATTAGGATCGGTACTTCAATCTCTTGGTAAAGTGCCAAATAATTTAACTGCCAGGTAAAATAAAAATATCGCATCATATATTTGACATGTGTATAATTTTGATAATTTACGCTATAATATTGATGCGAGATTCTTATTTTATCTGGCAGTTAATTTACCTGACACTTTACCAGGAGATGGAAGTAACAGCCATTAGTAAAACAAATTTATTCACTCTTAATTAACTAATGGTTACCATTTAAAAATACATTGGAATGATTGATATGATTAAAAAACAAACACTCTTGATTATTGGTAAATATTACCAGCCTATGTGGTTTTAGTATTGACAATTTTTCGTGGAACATTTGTAAAAAACCTTGGATTTCTTAAATAAATTTCTAATAGTACATATACATACCTAAATAAAATATTCTGATGGAACACACATCTTTTCATAATCTCACAATTAACAGTTTTTGAATTATCATGCTTAATTGTATGAATTTTGGCTTGAATCATTCGTTGTTGCACATACACCAAACCGATTACCAAGATGTAAAATGTGTCGAGTTGAACGACAGAAAACCACACACATGTCAATAGGAAAACCGATTAGAAACTGAACATAATTTCATAATAAGGACTTGTTTTTAGAATTTCCTTATTCGGAATCCCTATTTCTATTACTAAAGTTTTGTCAGTTTTTATCCCTGCTTGAATTATGAACATACAGCAAGCCAGAATCATGACCGCCCTGTAGATGGTTGCAACGTATTTAGCCCTTCTGTGGATAGTGAAAAAACTTTTTTGAAACTTTTTATCTGAACTTTCCACTGGCCAGAAGTCATTCCATACCGAATCAAACATATCAGCTAAGACTTTTGATTTCTTAATTGACGTTAAATATTTAGATTCCACCTGAAAATAAATGCCAGGTTTATGGTTTATTGCCACCATTGTTATTATTATGAGCTTCAAAAAAGATTAAATGGGTAAACAATTTCGACTAGTGGTTCTCAAAATATTGGACCTAACTTTTTCATTTCAAACAGAAATGCGTTTATATTTTTTATTTGCTTATTCTCTAGAATGACGTCAATTATATATTTTCATATTCTCACATTCTCACGATTTTTTGAGAAAAAAGTATTATTTCAATATGACCACAATAAGAGTAGAGTTCAACGAATAGTAAAAAATTATACACGTTTTTTTACCTATAATTAAAATACTATGAAAGAAATATGAATATTTTATGTGTGTTGACATTTATGATTAATAATTATATGCAAAAAAATAACATTAAGTTCAGAAGTAAATTTCGTAGAAAATAAGCAAATAAAACAATGCATGTCGCTATTTAAAAAAGTTAAGTATGTTTGTAACATATTCTGAAAATCACAGGACGAAATTTTTTTGTTCTTTTCACTACAATACTCTCGTAAAATAGAAATGTGTGTGTGTGTGTGTGTGTGTGTGTGTGTGTGTGTGTGTGTGTGTGTGTGTGTGTGTGTGTGTGTGTGTGTGTGTATGTGTGTGTATGTATGTGTGTGAGCGTGCGTGTGTGTGAGCGTGCGTGTGCGAGCGCGTGCGCGTGCGCATGAGTGTGTCTGTGTGTGACAAAATTTTCTAATGCGATAACTCTAACACTACCATTCTAAAAATTATAATTCTTCCGTATTCCTCTTCGTTACATCCATATGAGAGAGCTGATTAGATTTTGGTTATAATTGGTCAACCGGAAGTACCCTCATTTGAAGATTTAACAGTTTTTTTTTAAACCGATGTTAAATATCATTTTTTCACATTTAATGTCATTATAAATATTAAAGAATGTTTTATTCTCTATACGATTTGAATGCATTTTATACTTCATATTAAATGGATATAGAGTTAAAAAATTATTATCATATTAGCCATACATGCTATAACACCGGAAACAGCTGCTATATTAAGAAAATTATGATTGAAAGGTGTCAGTGTCAAGTGCAGTTGACAGCATGTTAGTATTATAATTTTACTGGAAATATATGATTGTTTGTTAGAAACTTTCGGTGTGGAATTTGTATAAAATACATACAACTACCTTAAGGTAATGTACAAGAAATAGAATCTTTTGCAAGGAACTTTCTGTATGACCTTTATACAAAATACATAGCACTGACGGAAGGTAATGTGCTGGCCACATCAGATTTTTTTACCTTGTCTCTATACGTCTATTTGTAGTAGATATTGCACTACCGTAATAAACTATTTTTATTAATAAAAATTACATATGCAGCTAATAATGACATCAAAAAAAAATCTGATGTGGCCAGCACATTACCTTCCGTCAGTTCTATATATTTTGTACAAATTTCATACGGAAAGTTCCTTGCTAAATTAAATATTCTATTTCTTGTACATTAGCTTCCGGCAGTTGCATGTATTTTATGCAAATTTCATACAGAAAATTATTATTTTGTGACGTTTTCTATATACAGTGTAATGTATCTGCAGAAATAAAAGATTTATTATTATTATTTCTTGTACATTACCTTAAAGCAGTTGTATGTATTTTATACAAATTCCATAGAGAAAGCAAAAGATCCTATATTTCCAGTAAAATTATAAAACAGACACACTATGTCAATTTCACTTGACACTGACATCTTTCAATCAGAATTTTCTTAATATAGTAGTTGTTTCCACAGGTATGGCTACTTTATGAAATTTAATTTCTTTATAATTTTTTAACTCAATATCCATTTAATATTAAGTATAAAATGCAGTCAAATCGTATAGAGAATAAAATATTCTTTAATATTTATAATAACATCAAATGTGAAAAAATTATATTTAACATAGTTTTTTCAAGAAAAACTGTTAAAATCTTCAAATGATGGTACTTCCGGTTGACCAATTGTAACCAAAATCTAATCAGCTCTTCCTATGGATGTAACGAAGAAGTATACGAAAAAATTATAATTTTTGTAACTGTAGTATTAGAGTTATCGCAGACGAAAATTTTGTTACACACACACATCCTCACATCCACACACACACACATCCACACACACACACACATATACAGACATCATCGTAAAAATAGTAAATTCGTATTCTAGGGACTCTAAAACGTGCTTATTGAGTAAAAACTCATCATCGAATTTTTTGACCAGACAATACCTTCCTTACCTAAATTATTTCGAATTTTAAATGGCACAAAACTGACCCCTGTGGTGCACTCTCCACGCCAGCAATAAGTGCCTGTGAGGTGACGCCTGGTAATCGCCCGCACGGTACAAATATGTCATTATAATTACCGATATCTGCGTACAAAGCAGATTGGCACACCCAGTAATGGGTAATATGCCGTGATGATATATTTATTTTATTTTATTTTAAAAAAATTATAATTTTAGCCTGGGTCAATCTGCCCTATTTACCAAATGTGTGACACCTACTTCGGGATAATATTGGAAGTATTTCATAATATTCATAGTATTTAATATTTATTTAATCATAGTAATCGTCATTTTTTATATTTTTAGTATTTATCGTTTACAAATATATATATATATATATATATATATATATATATATATATATATATATATATATATATATTATAGATACATAAAAACATAAATATAAAAATGTTTTACCTGTATTAATCCCAAAATCATGACAGTATCTTGCATAAGACTGCTCACAGTTTCATGTGGTGTAAATGCAAAATTTAATGTAACGAGAAGAACCAAAAGAGAAGTTATAAAAACATTAACATAACCGATAAATTGTTTTCTTAACGTTCTTTCGAAAAGGTTACATCCACCATAACTCATCCATTTTACAATATCTTTAGTCAGATTCTTGGGCTTTAGCTGCAAATAAATGGAGACATTTTAAAAAGGAATAATGGTAAAATCTATTTGCACTGAAACAACACAAACTTATACATAAAGTTATTGTTATTACACTAAATAACGGCACTGGTTGATCTTTCTTCGCTAATTTATTGGAAATAGAAAAAAAAATATTGACTTATTTATTAATAATCATTTGCAATACTTACCCAACTGTTATCTTTTTCTTTGTCCATTTTGAAACCAATTTACTGGTAAAGGAAATTAATATTGACAATGCTGTTCCTAGAACACATTTATATACTCTAAAGAAGTCCACAAAAAATTCATGACACCTTCAAGTCTTTCTACATCAATTAACTATTAATAGTGCCTTAATATTTTATTAGTCTTGCAAACTATTTTATTGCCAACTTACTTTGATATACAAGTTGATATACACTTGAAAATTGTTTCAACTATAAATTTAACTCTTAAAATCTCTTATAATAAAATATATTAATTTCTAATTAAATTGTTTTTTAAAATAATTTTTCGACTTTTACTAATTAAAAATATCCATTCTATGTACTTTTGTATTTTACTAGGTACATATTTTCGTGAACAGACCAAAATAATAACTTTATTTATTTTAAACATAATTTTATATCTACTTAATTGATTACGTATTATACAAACGTTTTTGAGTATGGTGTAAACCAACACTTATTTCTCTTTCAAGTTACAAATAAATTTATAAATGATTTTAATATATGATTTGGAAATATGCATTTGTTTACTAAATTCATGTTTCGCTTGTATATAATTCACTGATATATTATAATACGTAGTGCAATGATTTAAAAAATAGAACATAAAAGCATAATTATTAATTTTATATATTAAATATTTTTTCGCTCACTCAGTGGGAAAGAACGTCTTTTCTCGATAACAAAATTTGATGTGGCCAACACAATACCTCGCGCCATGTAATTTTTGTTAATTCAAATATACTTTCTTACATACTTACTTACGATGAAAACTATATTAAGTCCCACTCCATAGAACTATGGTTCTATTTACTATTTTATTTTTAAGAACTTGTATTAATAATTTGAAATGATTGGTTCTTTGACCGTGACATCTGTCAGTTACATAAATTTGAGATATGTAAATTATATATAATTTTATAAATTTATCCATAAAATATATAGAGAAACTATTAGTGCAAACCTGTAGAAAATTTAATAGTCTAATTTTTATAATAACGTACATCTCGAAAAAATAACAGTAAAAAGTATTTTTCGATGAAAAACTATTTCAAGCTTCAAGTTAAGTGCTACACACACACCCACACACACATCATAGAGAAACTATTAGTGCAAACCTGTAGAAAATTTAATAGTCTTTAATTTTTATAATAACGTACATCTCAAAAAAATAACATTGAAAGGTATTTTTCGATCAAAAACTATTTCAAGCTTCAAGTTAAGTGCTACACACATACACATACGCATACGCGCACTCTAACACACATACACATACACATACACATACATATACACATACCTACACCCATACCCATACCCATACACATACCCATACCCATACCCATACCCATACCCATACCCATACCCATACCCATACCCATACCCATACCCATACCCATACCTATACCCATACCTATACCCATACCCATACCCATACCCATACCCATACCCATACCCATACCCATACCCATACCCATACCCATACCCATACCCATACCCATACCCATACCCATACCCATACCCATACCCATACCCATACCCATACCCATACCCATACCCATACCCATACCCATACCCATACCCATACCCATACCCATACCCATACCCATACCCATACCCATACCCATACCCATACCCATACCCATACCCATACCCATACCCATACCCATACCCATACCCATACCCATACCCATACCCATACCCATACCCATACCCATACCCATACCCATACCCATACCCATACCCATACCCATACCCATACCCATACCCATACCCATACCCATACCCATACCTATACCCATACCCATACCTATACCCATACCCATACCCATACCCATACCCATACCCATACCCATACCCATACCCATACCCATACCCATACCCATACCCATACCCATACCCATACCCATACCCATACCAATACCCATACCCATACCCATACCCATACCCATACCCATACCCATACCCATACCCATACCCATACCCATACCCATACCCATACCCATACCCATACCCATACCCATACCCATACCCATACCCATACCCATACCCATACCCATACCTATACCCATACCTATACCCATACCCATTCCCATACTTATACCTATACCCATACCCATACCCATACCCATACCTATACCCATACCCATACCCATTCCCATACTTATACCCATACTCATTACCATACCCATACCCATACCCATACCCATATCCATATCCATATCCATATCCATATCCATATCCATATCCATATCCATATCCATATCCATATCCATATCCATATCCATATCCATATCCATATCCATATCCATATCCATATCCATATCCATATCCATATCCATATCCATACCCATACCCATACCCATACCCATACCCATACCCATACCCATACCCATACCCATACCCATACTCATACCCATACCCATACCCATTCCCATACTTATACCCATACTCATTACCATACCCATACCCATACCCATACCCATACCCATATCCATATCCATATCCATATCCATATCCATATCCATATCCATATCCATATCCATATCCATATCCATATCCATATCCATATCCATATCCATATCCATATCCATATCCATATCCATATCCATATCCATATCCATATCCATATCCATACCCATACCCATACCCATACCCATACTCATACTCATACCCATACCCATACCCATACCCATACCCATACCCATACCCATACCCACACCCACACCCACACACATACACATATACACATATACACATATACACATATACACATATACACATATACACATATACACATATACACATATACACATATACACATATACACATATACACGTATACACATATACCGTGTGTCTATTTTAAAGGTGTACATAGGAGATTAACATGGGAAATCAGTTTTTTGCAATTTCCTGCTCGCCTAATGATTTTAAGCAAAAATGCGTCAAATAAAAGTTTTAGGGTATAAAATTCTACATCTAAAATAATAAACAGAATTACCTTTACACGCTTTATAACGACAGAAATTAAATATGAAAATGTCGAAAATTACGTTAAAAATATCGACAGCCATGGAATTGAAGAAGAAATAAATAAATGCTTGACGTTTTATCTGTCACAACGTAAGTTAACTTATTTGACGTTTCTGACAATTTGATTTGAACAAATATCGTTCATTATGGCAATAATAGAAATATAAAATTAATAAATAAAGTTAAGAAAATACAGTTTTGTTTAAATAATATGAATATATTAAAAATTCAACATTGCGTAACAAAATTATGTATGATGCTGATATGTACTCTCAACTCATTTCCAATACATCTACCTTAGTACTACAGAAGGGGTCTACACTTATCATTCCTAACACTCTTTCCTAGAGTAACGCATGTTCTGCTCGTCCTGTATTCTGATTACGCGGCTCACGTGTATTTTTTGAAGACGCATTAGCAGTCTTTTGAAATTTTGTCACTAATTTAGCTCTTTATTCGTATAAATGTTCAGTTTTTAATCATTTCAGACAATAAATCTAGAGACAAAATCATATTGTCAGAAACGTCAAATAAGTTAACTTACGTTGTGACAGATAAAACGTCAAGCATTTTTTTATTTTTTGTTCAATTCCATGGCTGTCGATATTTTCAACGTAATTTTCGATATTTTCATATTTAATTTCTGTCGTTACAATGCATGCAAAGCTAATTCTGTTTATTGATTAAGGTGCAGAATTTTATGCTCTAAAACTTTTATTTGACGCATTTTTGCTTAAAATAATTAGGCGAGCAGCAAATTGCAAAAAACTGATTTCCCATGTTAATCTCGTATGTACACCTTTACGACAGACACACGGTATACATATACACATATACACATATACACATATACACATATACACATATACACATATACACATATACACATATACACATATACACATATACACATATACACATATACACATATACACATATACACATATACACATATACACATATACACATATACACATATACACATATACACATATACACATATACACATATACACATATACACATATACACATATACACATATACACATATACACATATACACATATACACATATACACATATATACATATACACATATACACATATACACATATACACATATACACATATACACATATACACATATACACATATACACATATACACATATACACATATACACATATACACATATACACATATACACATATACACATATACACATATACACATATACACATATACACATATACACATATACACATATACACATATACACATATACACATATACACATATACACATATACACATATACACATATACACATATACACATATACACATATACACATATACACATATACACATATACACATATACACATATACACATATACACATATACACATATACACATATACACATATACACATATACACATATACACATATACACATATACACATATACACATATACACATACACATACTGTGACGAAGTGGCCCTTTTTCCACTAGAAATACTTGGGTGAACTATTTATAAACCATAAAGCCACAGTTGACACTTGAAAACCCAAATCCAGTGTTGAATGTTTCATCCAGTTGTTAAAGCTGGTGCGAATGATTTTAGTGACTCAGTCACACATTTCTTTGGTAAAACCTGTAAAGTATAACATTAGTACTATCGTCAAATAAGAACAAGGTACTTACCTGTGTTTTAGTCGTCCAGGGGATAAGGAAACAATTGTTGTAATAGTTTAACCTGCAAAGTTAATCTCATTAGCAAAGTACAACGAACAGTTTTGTGTAACTTACCGATAGTGTAATGAAAACGATAGGCCGTCAGCCCACACGTTTGGCACAATGTTTCCTGGTATTGTAATTGTTTTTGTAGACACTTCGTTATAACAATGTAACAACAATACGTTTGTTTTGTACCAGAGGATATAATTTGGTGCAGCTCTGGCTTGTTTCTGCAGTTCTAAATTTGAAAAATGCAACTCTAAATTAAAATTTTGCAGTTGCTTTCACTTCTCTCAATATTATTTATTATTCAAATGTGTATATGAAACAAGAATTACAAAATATATTTTTATACTATGTTCCGTAAGTCAACCAAAAAAACCAATATCTTGATTCCAGGTACACCATGGTTCCTGAATATTTTCATCTATTTCGGGACAGATTGACATTGAATCATATGGCATTTGAAATTGACACAACTTAACAAATATAAAAGTTAACAAAATGAATGATAACTTTGAATATGACAACGAAATTGAACATTCTATTACATTTAATGCCAATAAAAATAACACCACCAACAAAATCAAATATAAATAATGTTTTCATTCTTAAATCTATAATAATTAGTAATACCACTAATGCGGTTTAGAAATTTGACATTGACGTATATCGTTTGATTTTGTTATGATGTTTGAAAGTAGCGGTAGTGGGGGGTAAAATACCAGAGAAACCAGGATTATTTCGTGGTTGCCATGGTCCGACTTTTTACCAACTTTTTCAGGAACCGCGTTCCAAATAGAAACCGGTAAATAATTTCAAGGCTAACGGAACACAAAACCTTAAACCTAATCGAAACGGTTGCGTTACGAAACATACTATTAATTATTAGAACGCTCAACACATCTAGGTATTTATTATAGTTAACTTGTAGTTCATAGATTTGATTTATGTCTTTGTCGCGGCTTAAATGTACC
>OY720450.1:20786548-21001548 GCA_963082715.1 Harpalus rubripes
ACATACACATACACATACACATACACATACACATACACATACACATACACATACACATACACATACACATACACATACACATACACATACACATACACATACACATACACATACACATACACATACACATACACATACACATACACATACACATACACATACACATACACATACACATACACATACACATACACATACACATACACATACACATACACATACACATACACATACACATACACATACACATACACATACACATACACATACACATACACATACACATACACATACACATACACATACACATACACATACACATACACATACACATACACATACACATACACATACACATACACATACACATACACATACACATACACATACACATACACATACACATACACATACACATACACATACACATACACATACACATACACATACACATACACATACACATACACATACACATACACATAAACATACACATACACATACACATACACATACACATACACGCACGCACGCACGCACGCACACACTCACGCACACACACACACACACACACACACTCTCTCTCTCTCTCTCACACACACACACACACACACACACACACACACACACACCATCGTAAAAATAGAAAACATACAAAAATTTTAAATATAATTTAATATATAATGCATTAATACATCCCAGAAAACGCACATATAATATGTATGTATAATACTGCATTGCATAAAGTTATGTTGCAAAATTTTGAAAAATAAATATTATCTATCTCTATATAAATATATAATAACAGCTTATTTTAAAATATAAGCATCATATAGATACATAACTTTACATTATATCTATAATACTTACTATCCTTACATATATTCTACATTTTACGGAATTGTATAAATGGCATATACGGCATGACCCCGGATTTAGTTTACAAGAGGGAAAAATCCTTATTTTTATTTTAGACAAAAATATTAAAGAAAGAACTTTATTTTGCTTGATTTGAAACACTTAAAATATTTTTCCAACAACTGTGTGCGAAAAGTACTTTTCACGCACTCTTTACAGTATGTAAGCACTAGTGCTTGAAAAGTAAATAGGCATTGCTAGGCAGCATTAAAATTCATGTATTCTAACCTAACCTAATTTTTAATATTAATATTAAATGTACAATTTATACAATTATAGAAGACTAATCTATTTCTGTCTGAGATTCTTCCAAAGTATTACATTTTGTACAGCTTTATGAGAAACAGCAATAACAGCATTTGAAGATACTGGATGCTTGTTCACTCAGTAGTATGAAAAACGTCACCAACATTTCGGTTGTAGGACAAATGTTGTATGCAATACGTGTGTAAAATAGTGTTTTTTGTCTCGTGCTACATCGCACTCGAATAAAAAAGTACTACTTTGCAGAATTGTTCCATAAATTACTATTTTAAAAAATCACAAAAGAGACTATATCCGTCTTAGAAGTTGAATAAATCCAGAATAGCTTTAAAGAGCTGCGTCGGGGGATTAAATTATGTAGCGACGAAGGTGGAGGGTTAATAGAATAATTTACCTATATAATACAAAACATATTTTAAACATTACTCTTTTTATGTAACCTAAAAAACAAAAGAACATAGTGCACCTCTACCATTTTCTAATTGTCTGTCCCTTATATTGTTTAATAAGACATTATTATTATATTATATCATATGAATATAATATTTATTTATTTATTTAAATGTATATAGAGTACCAACAGTCGTTAAGACTAATAATAGGTACACACCAATTTACAAAAAAATATATTGCTGAATTACAAAACTGCAGATAAGAAATATAAACAACTTGGACGAAAATAATTATATGTATTTATTTAATCTTACACAAAAAATAAAATTAACAAATTATGTTACCTACTTTACCACAGAAGCACTACTTAAAAATACGAAGCTTTTGTATCAACGAATGAGTAGGATAATACTTGTGCTGGTTTTATGCAGATATTGTGTTTCGGTATAGTACACTGGTAAGATCTTAGTTACCCTGAAAAAGGTACAAGGGTATATCGAAACGCTGGTTTTGTAAACACAAATGCTGTATGACTGAAATTTCGAGTATTTGTTAACAACTAATAAATTTAGAGTTCTGTAGTTAGATGTTTCTTACATGTTCTTTATAATGATAAGGAAATATTTTGAAATTTGAAATTACTATTATTAAAATTGATATCTGTTTTTGTATTAGTATTGATAAATATTATTAGGAACTGACATTTATAATAAATGTCAGAAATGTAAATGTTGCACGCGCTACCTAAAAATTAAAAATTATAATAAATAAATTTGTGAATATTATCATTAAGAAGCTTACCACAGCAAAATTTTCCAAAGACAGTATCATTAATCCTCCTGCTGTAAGATTTATTTTCTTCTGAGATCGGAGATTAATTAATAAAAGAGCCATTTTAATATTTTCGTCATCTAATTCGTACCACTCACAATTGTATGCAGCGTCTCCTATTTTCATTCCCTGCAAATGAAAAATGTATGTATATAAGTTAGGTGCAGAGTTTCCGAAAAACATTGCTTGAATTTTAATTGGGCACAGTTTGCTTAATTATTAATCTAGAATTTTGATTGATACTAATTTAATCGTCATACTTTGTTCATTATTATGACTTTTGCCGAGCTGTGGATAGTGCACGTACATATTACAATGTACAAGTGTATAAATATAATTTATATCATCACGGCGTATTAGTCATTTTTGGCAATCTGTTTCTATTCACAGATTTCGAAAATAACAATATAATTATACCGTTGATGGCGTTCACCAGGATTCATCTCACTGGCTGTCGAAGCTTACATGGAGAAAGCACCACAGGGCTACAGGAGTCAATTTTATGCTATTTGAAAATTGGATATAATTTTCAAGTTTAACGTCGATCGGGTCGTTCGAATCACAACTGGGGTAGGATTCTGTAACTCGTCCGTTATCAAATGGTTCCGTTATCACTATGATTACATAGAAAATGACATTTTATTTGACAACTATGACGTAAGTATGTCAATCATCTTATAAAAAATAAGTTGCTATAGTGATAACGGTACCGTTTGATAACGGACGAGTTACAGAATCCCACCCCTGGTCACCTATCACACACAGCCACAAGGCCACATTTATAAATTGTATGTTAAAAGAAAAATACCAAGACAATAATTAAAATATTTCTTATTTCCAAGCAATCTTTTTCGGAAAACCCAGTATTATACTATAAAAACTAATAAAAGATGAGTACAATAAATTTATTTGAAGTATTTATGTCTAAAATAATTCACAGAGAAAAACTGGTAGGCAACTGCTCACTAATCACCTTTTAATCATTTATTCATAGTATAAGGTTTCAAATTATTAAATGATATTAAAACAAAATAAATAAGTTATCATGCCTGCCAAAAATCTAGAGTAAAAATATACCAGTAGAACCACTGGCGTAGCTATGGGGGAAGGGGGCTACGGGTTCAAACACCGCCCCCCATACCCCTCGAAATTTTCGGAAAAGTTTCCGAAATAATTTCAGTAAAGAATAGCAATGTTTGTTATCTTTATGAAGTCAAATATCAGAATTTATATTCAATCTGTTATATCTGACATTAAAGTAGAGAAATTATCCTATATTTATCCACACGGCCCTATAGAGGCTGTGACAGTACGAGAACACAATCAACGCCGCGTACTCAAATTTTGTAAGTAGGTTCACGACATCTACTGAATATTGCTGCAATCCGTTTAATATATCTTTTCCTCACTGTTTCCTAAAATGTTCTGTGACCTGGCAATTTATTTTTGTACATGCAAATGCAAGAAAAATGTAATTTTCAATTAAAAGGCATATCACCTTGAAGACTACTATTGATTGACTTACTATTGACCTCACCGTTGATCAGAATTACAGAACTATATATAATTATGTAATATACATATTTCCTACGCCCGCACTTTTTATTCCTACATTTTAGTGAATAATATAATTGTTTTAGGTAATTTTAAATTAAATATTTACATACCAAACAAAAAGTAACACTTAATTATTACTTTTGCACTAGGTTATTGTTTATTTATTTACCTCCTCTTGAATAAGATGTCCAGCATAACAATAAGCAAATAATTGTCCCATAATATTCGCATAAATATTAATAAAAGCTATTTTTCTGGTTCTGAAAAAATGCTCTTTTAAAATAACAGGAAAGAATAGATTCCTACGGTAATAAATTTAGAAATAAAATGCTTACATAGAATCTTCCATTATAACTCCGTACATACACAATGAAATTACAATAAAATTAGCTGCTACTGTTGGTAAGAGTACTATGGAAAATATCTCTTCAAAATTTTTCAAAAATCTGAAACAATCAATATAGGTAAACATTGTTGTTGTATGTAACAAATTTATTATATACTTTTTATTATTAATTTGAAAATGTGTTCGTAGCTATAACAAATCAGGCCTTACAAATTTATTGACTAATACGAGTATTTTGATAGTAAGCATGCGATTAGCAAGTCACCTGTTCCGACTATCGTAAAAAAATGTATTAATAATAATAATAATAATAATAATAATAATAATAATAATAATAATAATAATAATAATAATAATAATAATAATAATAATAATAATTATATATATATATATATATATATATATATATATATATATATATATTTCTTCACTTGTACTGTAATATACTATTTTAGTAGTGACTAGCTAATCCCTTGTTTAGTTAAAATCTTTCAAAACAAGTCAAAAAAATTATTAAACCCTAAGAATAAAAGATTTTTCAAAAAAAATCTGAAAATTTGTCATATAATCTAATTATAAACATTTTCAATAGGATACTAAGCATATCATAGTCAAAATTTAAGTATTTTAGATAATAAAGTGAAAATATACATAAAAAAAACTAATTTATACTTTCTAACTAACTAATAATAACCATTTAAAAATACATTCGCCTGATGAAAAAACAAGTGAATTTGTTATTTTAGTCATAGCTTAATCACCCTTGATTAAGAGTAAATACTACCAGCCAATGCAGGGCCAGTGCTAGCTATTTTGCCGCCTAAGGCGAACTGTTTTATTACGCCCCACCAAGGAAGAAGGGATGGGGTTGTATTTAAAATACAATGCATACTTATAGAAATAACATTTTAAAAATTAAATAACTACTCTTGGAAACTGGAGATACGAAGCCGGTTAAATGCATAAATTTGTAGACCATTTTATAGATATATTTGTTTTTCCTGAAAATTTCGTAGGTCACTTAGATAAATGCAAAAATTCAAATTTTGCTGATTTTTATTTATACAAGTAACTTTTAAATCTGAAATAATATGGAATTTTGGTTTGCACTTTAGGACACTTTTTATTTTCTTTCGAACGACGATGCTCAATTTATCGCTGTTAAATTTCGAATTATGAGATCGAAATTATGATTTTTATATTTATTTATACCAATACACTGTCCTAACAGGCAAACATAAATTTGGACAGGAAGAAATTAAGAATACAAAGTCCGAACAATGAAAACAGTAAGCAGTATATAAGAAAATTACAATAAACTAATAAAACATAATTGCAAATTTAACTAATATGACGACGTAATGAAGTGAGTGAATCATAAAATATATCTACATTAGACTCAATTTCATGATATAGATTGTACATTTGATGTAATGGCGAATATAACATAATATTTGTACGGGAAAAAGAAGGAAGAAATGTTTGGTTTTTTCTGGAATTAAAGGAAAGTACATGTATATTAATGAGGCTTAAAGTTAAAGGATCATCAATCAAATTATTTATAATTTTGTATAAATGGAGAAATTGTGTATTCTTACGTCTATTAGATAATGTACTAAAATTGAAATTGTTTAATAAATATTCTTATGACATAGAAAAGTCTGGGTATGCATTAGTTTTTTTTTTTTTAATATAAATATCTTAAAAACTGTTTTTGAATTGATTCTAATGACTATTTCACTCATAAATATATAAACCAATCCAAATTCAGGATTCTACCTAGTTACCAAGTTTCACTTCGACAAAACACTGCCACAAAATTTTTTTCGCACCCTATAAGCCCATAAGATGTCGTATTTTTACAAGTGAGTTTTGATAAGCGAAAATTTTTTGACGTTTTAAAAATATATTGTTTACATACCTGTCAAAGTCTGTATAATTTCAGTGTTATCGTTTTTATTAAAAACGAATAGATTCGAACAGAAATCTATTTAAAACGTTGAAAAAGCAAACTGAAACATAATACCTTTAAACACAGTAAAAATTACAAGATTTTTGTCAAAAAAAAATTATATAAATGATTACCTGATTTTTATTTTGGAAATAGTCATCCGAATACCATTCGTGGTTAAATTTTATCCTGGAAAATTTTTTCGATTGCTTTACTCGAGCCTGTTGCCAATTTATCTCGTGAAATTGATCAAAAATCACTTGTTTGACAACTCGTGATTTTTTTGTCAATGTCACTTAATAAATTGCTAGGCAACCGGCTCTCGTAACAATCTGAAAAATTTTCCGGCAAAAATTTACTACTTATGATATATATATATATATATATATATATATATATATATATATATATATATATATATATACATATATATATAAATAACAAGAAGATATCGGGTAAATCAGCCATGTGAATAAAGCAGCTGTAGACACGTGTTTCGCTCTGTTAGAGCTCATCAGTACAGCACAGCCAAAGATGTAGAATGACTGAGGTGGTAAACAACAAATTCAAACAAACGGGCCACCGCCAGAAGGCCAACCACACATTTGTGGCTTCAGCCACATTGCTTCACGATTTGAAGCTAAAGATGACGTCGCCACGGAGATGGATAAAACCTTCTGCGTGGACTACCGTAACCCAGGTATATATTAAAATCAAAACGATGATACTCGGCTGCAAGAGGATAAATAACAAGAAGATATCGGGTAAATCAGCCATGTGAATAAAGCAGCTGTAGACACGTGTTTCGCTCTGTTAGAGCTCATCAGTACAGCACAGCCAAAGATGTAGAATGACTGAGGTGGTAAACAACAAATTCAAACAAACGGGCCACCGCCAGAAGGCCAACCACACATTTGTGGCTTCAGCCACATTGCTTCACGATTTGAAGCTAAAGATGACGTCGCCACGGAGATGGATAAAACCTTCTGCGTGGACTACCGTAACCCAGGTATATATTAAAATCAAAACGATGATACTCGGCTGCAAGAGGATAAATAACAAGAAGATATCGGGTAAATCAGCCATGTGAATAAAGCAGCTGTAGACACGTGTTTCGCTCTGTTAGAGCTCATCAGTACAGCACAGCCAAAGATGTAGAATGACTGAGGTGGTAAACAACAAATTCAAACAAACGGGCCACCGCCAGAAGGCCAACCACACATTTGTGGCTTCAGCCACATTGCTTCACGATTTGAAGCTAAAGATGACGTCGCCACGGAGATGGATAAAACCTTCTGCGTGGACTACCGTAACCCAGGTATATATTAAAATCAAAACGATGATACTCGGCTGCAAGAGGATAAATAACAAGAAGATATCGGGTAAATCAGCCATGTGAATAAAGCAGCTGTAGACACGTGTTTCGCTCTGTTAGAGCTCATCAGTACAGCACAGCCAAAGATGTAGAATGACTGAGGTGGTAAACAACAAATTCAAACAAACGGGCCACCGCCAGAAGGCCAACCACACATTTGTGGCTTCAGCCACATTGCTTCACGATTTGAAGCTAAAGATGACGTCGCCACGGAGATGGATAAAACCTTCTGCGTGGACTACCGTAACCCAGGTATATATTAAAATCAAAACGATGATACTCGGCTGCAAGAGGATAAATAACAAGAAGATATCGGGTAAATCAGCCATGTGAATAAAGCAGCTGTAGACACGTGTTTCGCTCTGTTAGAGCTCATCAGTACAGCACAGCCAAAGATGTAGAATGACTGAGGTGGTAAACAACAAATTCAAACAAACGGGCCACCGCCAGAAGGCCAACCACACATTTGTGGCTTCAGCCACATTGCTTCACGATTTGAAGCTAAAGATGACGTCGCCACGGAGATGGATAAAACCTTCTGCGTGGACTACCGTAACCCAGGTATATATTAAAATCAAAACGATGATACTCGGCTGCAAGAGGATAAATAACAAGAAGATATCGGGTAAATCAGCCATGTGAATAAAGCAGCTGTAGACACGTGTTTCGCTCTGTTAGAGCTCATCAGTACAGCACAGCCAAAGATGTAGAATGACTGAGGTGGTAAACAACAAATTCAAACAAACGGGCCACCGCCAGAAGGCCAACCACACATTTGTGGCTTCAGCCACATTGCTTCACGATTTGAAGCTAAAGATGACGTCGCCACGGAGATGGATAAAACCTTCTGCGTGGACTACCGTAACCCAGGTATATATTAAAATCAAAACGATGATACTCGGCTGCAAGAGGATAAATAACAAGAAGATATCGGGTAAATCAGCCATGTGAATAAAGCAGCTGTAGACACGTGTTTCGCTCTGTTAGAGCTCATCAGTACAGCACAGCCAAAGATGTAGAATGACTGAGGTGGTAAACAACAAATTCAAACAAACGGGCCACCGCCAGAAGGCCAACCACACATTTGTGGCTTCAGCCACATTGCTTCACGATTTGAAGCTAAAGATGACGTCGCCACGGAGATGGATAAAACCTTCTGCGTGGACTACCGTAACCCAGGTATATATTAAAATCAAAACGATGATACTCGGCTGCAAGAGGATAAATAACAAGAAGATATCGGGTAAATCAGCCATGTGAATAAAGCAGCTGTAGACACGTGTTTCGCTCTGTTAGAGCTCATCAGTACAGCACAGCCAAAGATGTAGAATGACTGAGGTGGTAAACAACAAATTCAAACAAACGGGCCACCGCCAGAAGGCCAACCACACATTTGTGGCTTCAGCCACATTGCTTCACGATTTGAAGCTAAAGATGACGTCGCCACGGAGATGGATAAAACCTTCTGCGTGGACTACCGTAACCCAGGTATATATTAAAATCAAAACGATGATACTCGGCTGCAAGAGGATAAATAACAAGAAGATATCGGGTAAATCAGCCATGTGAATAAAGCAGCTGTAGACACGTGTTTCGCTCTGTTAGAGCTCATCAGTACAGCACAGCCAAAGATGTAGAATGACTGAGGTGGTAAACAACAAATTCAAACAAACGGGCCACCGCCAGAAGGCCAACCACACATTTGTGGCTTCAGCCACATTGCTTCACGATTTGAAGCTAAAGATGACGTCGCCACGGAGATGGATAAAACCTTCTGCGTGGACTACCGTAACCCAGGTATATATTAAAATCAAAACGATGATACTCGGCTGCAAGAGGATAAATAACAAGAAGATATCGGGTAAATCAGCCATGTGAATAAAGCAGCTGTAGACACGTGTTTCGCTCTGTTAGAGCTCATCAGTACAGCACAGCCAAAGATGTAGAATGACTGAGGTGGTAAACAACAAATTCAAACAAACGGGCCACCGCCAGAAGGCCAACCACACATTTGTGGCTTCAGCCACATTGCTTCACGATTTGAAGCTAAAGATGACGTCGCCACGGAGATGGATAAAACCTTCTGCGTGGACTACCGTAACCCAGGTATATATTAAAATCAAAACGATGATACTCGGCTGCAAGAGGATAAATAACAAGAAGATATCGGGTAAATCAGCCATGTGAATAAAGCAGCTGTAGACACGTGTTTCGCTCTGTTAGAGCTCATCAGTACAGCACAGCCAAAGATGTAGAATGACTGAGGTGGTAAACAACAAATTCAAACAAACGGGCCACCGCCAGAAGGCCAACCACACATTTGTGGCTTCAGCCACATTGCTTCACGATTTGAAGCTAAAGATGACGTCGCCACGGAGATGGATAAAACCTTCTGCGTGGACTACCGTAACCCAGGTATATATTAAAATCAAAACGATGATACTCGGCTGCAAGAGGATAAATAACAAGAAGATATCGGGTAAATCAGCCATGTGAATAAAGCAGCTGTAGACACGTGTTTCGCTCTGTTAGAGCTCATCAGTACAGCACAGCCAAAGATGTAGAATGACTGAGGTGGTAAACAACAAATTCAAACAAACGGGCCACCGCCAGAAGGCCAACCACACATTTGTGGCTTCAGCCACATTGCTTCACGATTTGAAGCTAAAGATGACGTCGCCACGGAGATGGATAAAACCTTCTGCGTGGACTACCGTAACCCAGGTATATATTAAAATCAAAACGATGATACTCGGCTGCAAGAGGATAAATAACAAGAAGATATCGGGTAAATCAGCCATGTGAATAAAGCAGCTGTAGACACGTGTTTCGCTCTGTTAGAGCTCATCAGTACAGCACAGCCAAAGATGTAGAATGACTGAGGTGGTAAACAACAAATTCAAACAAACGGGCCACCGCCAGAAGGCCAACCACACATTTGTGGCTTCAGCCACATTGCTTCACGATTTGAAGCTAAAGATGACGTCGCCACGGAGATGGATAAAACCTTCTGCGTGGACTACCGTAACCCAGGTATATATTAAAATCAAAACGATGATACTCGGCTGCAAGAGGATAAATAACAAGAAGATATCGGGTAAATCAGCCATGTGAATAAAGCAGCTGTAGACACGTGTTTCGCTCTGTTAGAGCTCATCAGTACAGCACAGCCAAAGATGTAGAATGACTGAGGTGGTAAACAACAAATTCAAACAAACGGGCCACCGCCAGAAGGCCAACCACACATTTGTGGCTTCAGCCACATTGCTTCACGATTTGAAGCTAAAGATGACGTCGCCACGGAGATGGATAAAACCTTCTGCGTGGACTACCGTAACCCAGGTATATATTAAAATCAAAACGATGATACTCGGCTGCAAGAGGATAAATAACAAGAAGATATCGGGTAAATCAGCCATGTGAATAAAGCAGCTGTAGACACGTGTTTCGCTCTGATGAGCTCTAACAGAGCGAAACACGTGTCTACAGCTGCTTTATTCACATGGCTGATTTACCCGATATCTTCTTGTTATTTATCCTCTTGCAGCCGAGTATCATCGTTTTGATTTTAATATATACCTGGGTTACGGTAGTCCACGCAGAAGGTTTTATCCATCTCCGTGGCGACGTCATCTTTAGCTTCAAATCGTGAAGCAATGTGGCTGAAGCCACAAATGTGTGGTTGGCCTTCTGGCGGTGGCCCGTTTGTTTGAATTTGTTGTTTACCACCTCAGTCATTCTACATCTTTGGCTGTGCTGTACTGATGAGCTCTAACAGAGCGAAACACGTGTCTACAGCTGCTTTATTCACATGGCTGATTTACCCGATATCTTCTTGTTATTTATCCTCTTGCAGCCGAGTATCATCGTTTTGATTTTAATATATACCTGGGTTACGGTAGTCCACGCAGAAGGTTTTATCCATCTCCGTGGCGACGTCATCTTTAGCTTCAAATCGTGAAGCAATGTGGCTGAAGCCACAAATGTGTGGTTGGCCTTCTGGCGGTGGCCCGTTTGTTTGAATTTGTTGTTTACCACCTCAGTCATTCTACATCTTTGGCTGTGCTGTACTGATGAGCTCTAACAGAGCGAAACACGTGTCTACAGCTGCTTTATTCACATGGCTGATTTACCCGATATCTTCTTGTTATTTATCCTCTTGCAGCCGAGTATCATCGTTTTGATTTTAATATATACCTGGGTTACGGTAGTCCACGCAGAAGGTTTTATCCATCTCCGTGGCGACGTCATCTTTAGCTTCAAATCGTGAAGCAATGTGGCTGAAGCCACAAATGTGTGGTTGGCCTTCTGGCGGTGGCCCGTTTGTTTGAATTTGTTGTTTACCACCTCAGTCATTCTACATCTTTGGCTGTGCTGTACTGATGAGCTCTAACAGAGCGAAACACGTGTCTACAGCTGCTTTATTCACATGGCTGATTTACCCGATATCTTCTTGTTATTTATCCTCTTGCAGCCGAGTATCATCGTTTTGATTTTAATATATACCTGGGTTACGGTAGTCCACGCAGAAGGTTTTATCCATCTCCGTGGCGACGTCATCTTTAGCTTCAAATCGTGAAGCAATGTGGCTGAAGCCACAAATGTGTGGTTGGCCTTCTGGCGGTGGCCCGTTTGTTTGAATTTGTTGTTTACCACCTCAGTCATTCTACATCTTTGGCTGTGCTGTACTGATGAGCTCTAACAGAGCGAAACACGTGTCTACAGCTGCTTTATTCACATGGCTGATTTACCCGATATCTTCTTGTTATTTATCCTCTTGCAGCCGAGTATCATCGTTTTGATTTTTATATATATATATATATATATATATATATATATATATATATATATATATCTAAATTGTCAGAGGGATTCCAAACAGCTGAGCAATAATCAAGTTTACTACGTATGAAAGCATAATAAAGTGAAATTATGGGTTCTATGGACGAAAAATTTCGTGAATTACGTATTATAAACCAATCATCTTATTTACGGATGCAACTAAATTAGGAAAATATCATTTAAACGTTAAGTTTGATTCAAATATAATACCTAGATCTTTAGTTTATGTGCAACGGATTACTGGTTTATCAAACAATGTATAAGGATAGATACTTGCTTTGCGTGAAAAGGACATAATTTTGCACTTATCTAAATTTAGTTCAAGCTTATTGTTAATGCACCAATCTGTTAATTTTTTAAGATCACCTTGCAATGATACTCAGTCGTTAACATTTGAGACACAGCGAAATAATTTCAGGTCATCTGCAAAAAGGAATTTAAAGTCAGGTAAATCATTTATGAAAAGAAACAAATAAAAGAGGTCCAAAATTTGAACCTTGAGCGACGCCTGAGAGTTCACAGAACATAAGAGAATTTGAACCTAGATAATTTACAAATAACATGTGATTGTGCAAGTAAGATGTCATGAGTTGTATCAACGCAGGAGATAAACCAAATTCTTTAATTTCTGTAAAATGATATTATGATCTTTGCGATTAAAAGCTTTTGTGAAATCCGTAAACACGACATCAACTTGTTTATTCATATTAAGAGAAACAGAAATAAATTGTGTGAAAAAAAGTAAATTAGTACAAATTGGATCTACGTTCAACAAAACCAGGATGAGAAAATGAAATCAAATTATGTAAAGGTGTCCCAAAATTAACGCAATATTTGAATTTGCCGCCATTTGTGCAGGAAAGTGTTGCCAACCCTAAAAAAAACATGTCGACAGCTGATAGTTTAGAGTTAGTAAATATGGAGCGTTACACGATGGAACAACGTTCGTTGAATGGATTATTGGAAATCAACAAATGGATGCTGATTTTTCGAGCAAAATCATTCTAAGCGATGAAGCACATTTTCACCTTGATGGCTTTGTTAATCGCCAAAATTGCCGCTTTTGGGGTTGTGAGAACCCACATGTGATTGTCGAAAAACACATGCATCCACAACGTGTCACTCTTTGGTGTGGATTTTGGGCTGGAGGCATAATTGGACCATACTTTTTTGAAAATGAGTCTGGTCAAGCAGTGACTGTTACTGGTGCTCGATATCGCGACATGATAATACAGTTCTTTTTACCGAAATTGGATGATATTGATGTGGCCAATATGTGGTTTCAACAAGACGGTGCCACATGCCATACAGCCCGTGAAACAATTCAATTACTGCATGAGACATTTCCAGGTCGTGTACTCTCTCGCTTCGGTGATCAGAATTGGCCCCCTAGATCTTATGATTTAACACCATTAGATTTCTTTTTATGGGGTTATTTGAAATCACAGGGCTATGTCAACAAGCCCACAACCACGCGTGCATTAAAGGAAGATATTCAACGCTGCATCCACGAAATTCAGCCACATTTATGCAAAATGGTCAAGGAAAATTTCGGCAAACGAGTGCGTATGTGCATGCAAAGCCGTGGAGGCCATTTGCCCGATGTGTTATTCCATAAATAACCCTATCCTATGTACTTTATAATTCAATAAAAAAATAACAAACAAAAGACTAAAAACTGTGTTTTCTATTTAATTCAAATCTTGCGTTAATTTTGGGACACCTTTATATGGTTATAAATAGTTTTGTATAAAATATTTTCATATAATTTACTAAAATTACTCAAAATTGCAATAGGACGATAATTTGTTATTTCCGATGCATTGCCTGATTTGTGGATGGGCAGTGGCGCCGACTATGTGGGTGCACCAAGGCTTGAGCATCCAACAAGAAAATTAGACAGGATCACAAGATAGAAAACGATATATACGAATATACCTCTTAAACTATATCTATTTACCGCTAAAAGGCACACAGGAAATGTCCGGAACCTTATATATTTGCGTGGACAGAACCCCTTTTGCGCATGCGCCAACTGCAGTTGATTCTTTATTCGCCTACCAGCTATACGGGCATGACCTTGTAGACGCATGCCCGAGCGCTAGACAAGAATGGTTCACATCTACTGTACATTTTTGTAAGCCAGATTAAATGTTTGGGATGTAATCTGTAATCGCCATGTTAATTTTAACATCCCGTTTAAGTTTTTCAATACTAATAATAGGAGGCACTGAATACATTTTTTTAATGATAATACATTTGTTTCTACTGGCTACAAATTGTAACAGGATGTAAAAATGAACATGGTAGGTACGATACATAACCTGTTCAGCACGTTTATTGTAATGTAACGTAGGCCCTGTATAATAGTCGCGCTACATTGTGTTTTGTTTAGACAGTTTATCCAGATAAATCAACAATCCGTTAAATATATTCTCTTTTCTGAAATATTCGGAGATCTGGCAATTTATTTTTGTACATGATAGGATTGATAGGGAAAAACATGCAGCTGCACATCCCTTGAAAAAATGTAATTTTCAATTATAAGGCATTTGACCTTGAATGGAAAAAAAATTCGCCAGCGGCGCCTTTTTTCCTGGATACCTTGCATTACCAATGGTACATGAGCCGCTATTGTATAGAATACTACTTTATAGGTTTCGAGCACCCGACAGATATATAAAAAGTCGGCGCCACTTTGGATGGGTACAATTCTAGCTAGTTTCCATACGTTCGGGAAAGTATTAGTTCTCAGAGAAAGATTGACAATATGGCACAGAGCTGTAGTTGGCGATGAAGACCAATCTTTAATAAGTAAAGAAGAAACTAGATCAGGACCGGAAGTAAGTGAGGGTTTCAGTTTTTTAATAGATGTTGCAATTTGATTTGAGTTGACATTTGTGAGTGATATAGTATTGTTAAAGTCGATTTCGGAAGTTAGTATTTGGTGATGAGTATAAACTACTAATATAAGTTGCAAAATTTGCAGCAATTTCATCTGGCGTATCTTGATATTTCATATTTGTTGGGTTGGATGGTGTATTTTTCTTTAATTTAAAAAAATCCCAGAATGCTTTCGGTTCATGTTTGATTTTTGCTTTGGTTGATCGAATATAGTTTTTGTAAGGTACATCATTTTTTATTTTAGTCCTAAAAAATTTGAATTTATCATAGTAGGAAGAGTCATTATACTTCTTATACAATTTGTGGAAGTGCAATTTCCTTTTAATATCAGTTTTAAATGTGGAGGTGTACCATACAGGGTATGATGATGTACGAGAAGGACGGGAAGGGACACATACATTAAAGAAGCTATATAGAGTAATATACAAAAAATTACACGCTTAATTAACATCAGTGAATATTTTAAGTTGATTCCAATCGAAATCATTGATTAGCGAGTACAGTTTATAAAAACCAAATCTTTTAAAATCATAACTATCAGATGCAATATTGCGTTTAATTCAACACTTAAAATCAGCATGATTAACAATACAATTACAATTTGATATAATCACATCTAGAATTCTACCATTATAATTCTTACCATTATTGTATTGTACAAACCCAAAAAATTACACAATTGAAACGAGATTTTTTAGCTTTCCAACATTTCTCATTTACGTTCATTTTATTCAAATAGGAAAAATGCAACAATTAATATTAATTTTACAGTATAAAAACAATGATTCTGGCAATGCAACAAATGAAAAAATAATTATAGATTATAATTAATTTGTTTATTTTCTTTGCTAATTTCCCAGTTTAGTGCTCCAATATTTTATTGTAATTCGATGTCTTCAGAACTGATTAAGTTAAAAATATTAGTAAAAATGATGAAAATAAGCATAAAAATAAATAGATGACAATATCTAATTATTTATTGCATTTGCTTCATTGGTACAATCAATACAATCATTGTTTTCACCCTATAAAATTAATAATAATTGTATTTTTGCTGTTTCAAACCAAAGAACATAAGATATATTCGCGGAAAGATCAAAAAATCTTTCCAATAGTATAACTTTTCAGTATGGCGTCCATACAAAAATCATAATGTTGACCTAATAATTCGAAATCTAACAGTGATAAAATAATTGAGCTTCATTGTTCAAAAGAAAATAAAAAAGTGTTCTAAAGAAGTGCAAATCAAAATTCCATATTATTTCATATTTACAAGTTATTACGTAAAAATAAAAATTTGAATTTTTACAATTATCTAGTGAATCTTTCGGGGAAAACAAAATTTTATTTTGTGCAAAGTTATCAATTATTTCATAATAATTTATATGTCGGTCATTATCATGCTCAGTAGCTATTATAGCTAATACAGATAGCATCTTCTATAAAGCGACGAGGTTCGTAAATAATGTTTAATAATTATTTTTATTTACTAACAAACAAAAAATATCTGGTGCCATCGATCAAAAAAAATTCCGCGATTTAAAAGTGTCGTCCCTTAAAAAGTGCCGCCCTAGGCGGAGGTCTCGCTGCCTCGCCCCTAGCGCCGGTCCTGAGCATATATGGTTTAAGTATTGACATTTTTCGTGGAATACTTGTATAAAATCTTTGATTTCTTATAAAGTTCTAATAGTACATATACATACCTAAATAAAATATTCTGATGGAACACACATTTTTGCACAATCTCCCAATTAACAATTTTTGAATTCTCATGCTTAATTGTATGAATTTTGGCTTGAATCATTCGTTGTTGCACATACACAAAACATATGAACAAGATGAATAATGTGTCGAGTTGAACGATAGAAAACCATACACTTGTCAATAGGAAAACCGATTGGAAACTGAACATAATTTCATAATAAGGACTTGTTTTTAGAATTTCCTTATTCGGAATCCATATGTCCATTACTAAGTTTTTATCAGTTTTTATTCCTGCTTGAATTATGAACATACAACAAGCCAAAACCATGACCACTCTGTAGATGGTCCCAACGTATTTAGCCCTTCTGTAGATGGTGAAAAAACTTTTTTGAAACTTTTCATCAAAACTTTCCACTGGCCAGAAGTCATTCCATACCGAATCAAACATATCAGCTAAGACTTTAGATTTCTTCATTGACGTTAAATATTTAGATTCCATCTGAAAATAAATGCGAGATATATGGTTTATTGCGCATGCCAAACAGAGTATTCATTTTAAATTATGCCATTTTGAATTACAAAATTTGTGATAAAAAATATAAATTTATATCAGCGGTTCTCAAAATGTGGAACCTAACTTTTTATTTTAAATGGGAGCATATATTTTTTATTTACTTATTCGCTAGAGAATTTAATTCTTATTACTTTCATGGCATTCTACATAAAAAATAACATTAATTCATTTTTTCCATACTTGGCACTCTTTTTATACACATATTTAAATAAAACATATGAATTTTTCTCCAATCTTTTCTCAAATTTTTACTCCAGGCTACCCTTGCTAAGGGAGGTATAGGGATCGTGCTAAAAATCGCATATCGAAATATCCAATTTTAACATTTTCACGATGATGTCTGTGTGTATGTTTGTATGTGTGGATGTGTGTATGTGCGTGTGGATCCTTCACTCTAACTCAAATACTATTATTCAGAAAATTTTAAAACCTTGTATTTTGAACTTTTTCTGTACTGGAAAAAGCCCATTAGATTTTGCTGTAAATCGGAAAACCGGTAATGGCACTTTACTAGAAGCTCAAAATAGTTTTTCTTCGAAAAAATACCTTTAAATGTTATTTTTTCGACAATAATGTTATTATAAAAATTAAAGATTATTCAATTTTCTACAGATTTGCATTAATACTTTTTCTATATATTTTATGGATAAATTAATAAAATTATCTATAATTTAAATCCCGGATCTACGCTTTACACAAACAAAACTCCTTGGTTGCGCAGTTATTCAAATGTATGTAACTGACAGATAAATGTCACAGTCAAAAAAACTAATCATTTCAAATTAATAATAATAACGTTTTAAAAAGAAAAAAAGTAAATAGAACAATAGAAAAGGAAATCAATACAGCACCTGTAAATATGTACATAGGTATGTATTTCGATTAATAAAAATTAACGATTCGCAAAAAAGTTCAAGTTAATTCTCATTTTTGGATTAGTTAATTCTATTTTATTCCGGTATTTATAATTTAATCTTCATTTTATTATCAAAAAAAAGTAGTTACTTGGATTAGATTAGACTAAATTTTAAGAAATAAACAGCCAAAATTAGTGTAAAATTCGCTAATTCAAGAATAAGGATTAGCTTAATCTTTTTTGTCACTCGGGCAGTACATGGCGGGATGTATTGTGTTGGCCACACCAGATTTTTCGTTTCAGTAGAGGAATAAATAAATGTTAGAAAATAGTGAACTATTGAGAAGTTAATATTGTAGCGTGCGTGGTCCCGAGCGAAGGTACTAAGAAACGATGACGCAATGGCTCGTGCCTCGGGCGGCTTACGTTACATGTAAACAGACGGAGAGATAAGCGTAATAAAATAATCCACGACATTTTTTTTATTTTTATTTTTATTTTTTTTTTTTTTTTTTTTTTTTGAAGTACATAAAAATATAAGACCACGTGTGAAGGTTCGATTTAAAAATTCCTCCAAATAAGTGAGATATTAATGTCTGAATTTTAAATTTTCTTTTTGACGTAGGTAATGTCATTGGAACAGATCCGATACACCCGAAGAAGTATATTCTTGGTTGACGCGGAGTAAGGGCAGGGTTTCACAGACTAGGAATTAGTTATGAAGTTTTTCTTATCTTTTAACTGTCATCATTCATATTTTCAATAAACTTTTACTATTTTTATTACGGTGGAATAGCCTCTTACGCGCGCTTGGCGGCTCCTTTTATCCTATTGTTTTGCAGAGTTTCTGGTAATAACCTTGCATGTCCTAGAATAACATGGAGCTATATAACCTGAGGCGTCTCGGCGTGAGAGGGAGTAACACAGTTAGTGGAGTTGATTGCTGTTATACATAAATAGTGACATAAATATTGTGATATATGTCACAGATATTATTTTGCGTAAGATTATTTTTATTAAATTTATTATGTTTTGTCTCTAATTAGCTATTTAGGTACGTAACCGATGCTGTTGGATAAGAGCTACATTTAATGATACTGGTATTCACGTATTTTATTTTAGTTTATTTCTAGATTTCAGTGTGAGAACATCGATATTATAGTGATTCAGGTGAGAGAGTTAATCTAGCGTGTGTATGATTGTGGGTGTGTGTGCGAGCAGTACGTTGTACTGTAGTGGCCGCATCGTGTGAACCCGAGGGTCGCCAACGGTAGCAGCAGGGAAGGCTGTAGTGACCCACATCTGTGGTCGCCAACGGTAGCAGCAGTTAGGGCTGTAGTGATCTGATCCAGTTGGTTAAGAGGAATGTCTCCGGATCACCACCGAAGCGGCAGTGGTTCCGTAGTGGCCGCTCGTGTGAACCCGAGGGTCGCCAGCGTAGCAGCAGGGAAGGCTGTAGTGACCCGCATCTGTGGTCGCCAGCGTAGCAGCAGTTAGGGCTGTAGTGATCTGATCCAGTTGGTTAAGAGGATTGTCTCCGGATCACCACCGAAGCGGCAGTGGTTCCGTAGTGGCCGCTCGTGTGAACCCGAGGGTCGCCAGCGTAGCAGCAGGGAAGGCTGTAGTGACCCACATTCTGTGGTCGCCAGCGTAGCAGCAGTTAGGGCTGTAGTGATCTGATCCAGTTGGTTAAGAGGATTGTCTCCGGATCACCACCGAAGCGGCAGTGGTTCCGTAGTGGCCGCTCGTGTGAACCCGAGGGTCGCCAGCGTAGCAGCAGGGAAGGCTGTAGTGACCCACATTCTGTGGTCGCCAGCGTAGCAGCAGTTAGGGCTGTAGTGATCTGATCCAGTTGGTTAAGAGGATTGTCTCCGGATCACCACCGAAACGGCAGAGGGTCCGTAGTAACTAGCGGTACTGCCCGTAGTTGCCAACATGTATGTACGGTGTGTGAATGCCTGAACCTTTTGTAAATGATTGCCTCCTCACTGAGTATTTCTCATGTGTTAATTCTTTTACAGAAATAATCACGGCGTGAAGGAGGATTCCGCGTGACCGGGTTCGGCCAGGCGACGGTCATCTAGATTTGTTATTATTTTTGTATTAATACTGTATATGCCGGTTTGAGTGATAAATGTGTTTTAATATTCTAATTTTCAGCGCTAATATTTAATCGTCATTTATAACATTTAAATACCGCGTAGACAGTGTACAACAGTCTGCAGTCGACCGGAAGTCTAAGATTGAAACGTATAGTGAAATAAATAGCATGCGGATAAATAGGACGTTGTGTAATAAGTAAATAATCTTATGCCCGGTTGCAGAAACGTTCATCAACGCCTTTTTCAGTTAGCGAATCATCAAAATGAACAAATTCGAATCAGTTTCCTTGTTCTTATGACATTTAAACCATTGATGTCAAAAAATCGTGTTGCATTTATTCATTTTAAAGAACCGTTGATTGAACAAGGCGTTGATAACGTTTCTGCAACTGAACATTAGTGTTTAAGCATTTCATAATATTCTAAATCTTAGTTTTAGTTTATGGGATCCCGTGGCCGCGTGCCTGAGTGTCTGGTTGCGAAACTGGGGAACCGGGTTCAATGCCGACCGATGCCAAATGTTTCGAATTTTAAATGGCATAAACTTGACCCCGGTGGTGCACTCTCCACGCCAGCAATGAGTGCCCATGAGGTGACGCCTGGTAAACGCCCCACGGTGCGAATATGTCATCATTATTACCGATATCTGCGTAGATAGCAGATTGGCACACCCAGCAATGGGTAATATGCCGTGATGATATATTTATTTATTTAAGTTAGTATTTAATATTATTTGTTTAATCATAGTAATCGTTGTTTTTATTATTTCTTTAGTATTTATTTATCGTTTAATAAACATTTATTTTAATTAATATTAAGTACTTTTATTTTACACTTCACCCAAGTAAATAAAATACTTTTTTGACTAACAAATAATCTTTTATTGTTAAATGCTTATTTCATTTTTACTTACAGAGATCATATTACATTATTTGTCAACAACAAAATATCATAATTTTAATTTAATTAAATTTAATTTTAATACTTTATTTACCCACTGTATATATATATATATATATATATATATATATATATATATATATATATATATATATATATATATATATATAAAACATAAATATAAGAATGTTTTACCTGTATTAATCCGAAGATCATGACAGTATCTTGCATAAGGCTGCTCACAGTTTCATGTGGAGCAAATGCAAAATTTAATGTAAGGAGAAGAGCCAAAAGAGCAGTTATAAAAACATAAACGTAACCGATAAATTGTTTTTTTAACGTTCTTTCAAAAGGATTGCATCCACCATAACTCATCCATTGTACAATATTTTTAGTCAGATTCTTGGGTTTTAGCTACAAATATATTGAGACATTTTAAAAAGGAGCAGTAATAGTAAAATCCATTTGCACTTGAACAACACAAACTTATAAGTGAAGTTAATGGGTGCTATTCGAAGCTCGATACTAAAGTTGTATACTAGGCTGTTTTAGTTAAAACATGCATTAGCGCTAAAACAAAATTTAATACACTGCCTATTTAGAGCTCTATACTAGCATGTTTTAGTAGGTTCAAGTGACTAGCGAAAAACATAGTTGGCAACATCGCAAATATCTAGTCGTAGTTACATTACGTCAAACGCCAAATGACATACTCTGATATTTCAATAAAATTTTAAAAGAAGTTTAATTAATAAATTGTAAAAGAATCAATATAAATTTGATTCAGATTGTTGGGTCGCGTTGCTTAGTCAATTCCTCGCAGAGACGCGAACCCGGAGATGTGTAAGTGGGAGTTAGGATGAGGTCGCATTCGCATTTAAATAATTTTATATTGGTTACATACACACTATTTATTATTATAAAACGATAAATGGGTAAATACGCGTGACGACGATTACAATTGATATGATATTATGCTGGTTCGACCTTACACTATGAGGAGTTCTTAACAACTATTTTTCACTTCTGTCTTTTTCCTAAAAATATATTCTTATCTACTGTCCTGTTAAATGTCTGTCCGCACCCTCACCAAGGGTACGTTGAAAGAAGAGTAACTGCTAGCAGCAGTCCTCAACACAGATACTGCAATGGCACAAACGATAAGTATTATTTAATTAATTTATGTTTGTGTACTTTAAATTTGAATCTAATTATTTTGTTATGTACAGGGAGAATTCATTTTGGAAGTTGAGAACGAAGTTGAAGTAAAGAGAGTAGAAAAAGAAGCTGTGCTTGGTTTAAATCCTTTCACTGGTTAATATTTAATCTATCGCAAATATTATTCACTATTAATATTATTATAAAAAATATAAAATTATTTGTATGCAATTTATTTGAATCTGAGTGTGATCATTTATCCACCCACCCCGACAAGACCCTTATTCTGAAACTATTACTGAATCGCATTTAAATGTGTCATCTATGGAAAAAAAAGACATTCAATGACGGAATATGAAGAGGAAATATTTAATTTAAGAAAAGACCGACAAATTTTAATGTTTGGCACCAACATAGGATATAATTAAAATATCATCTTTATTCATATATAACTACAATAATTATTTTATTAGGTGCCTGTATCTATCTACTAGTAAATTAGTAACTAAGTATGAAATATAGGGATTAATATATGTTTTTGTATACCAGCTTAAAAACCAATAAAAATTGTTAGCTAACTGTATTTAAATTAATTAAAATGGCGTTGATTGAAGTGCGATCGAAACAAAGCCTATAATATTTCCAGCCTGTATGTCTTGTATGTGCATAACTGCAGGTTCCTCAAAATCACTAATCTCCACTAATCTTTTTGGACAGTCTGTAACTTCATTTAAATTCGCTTTCAGTGAATATGGTAAACGGGTCCGTGTTTTGTCGATACACTTCTATCCGCCTATTTTGTAAATTTCGAACACATCGCGCACGTCTCACAATTTGAACTGAGCGTTCATCCATGTTAAACACGGTACTACCTTGTTTTAGATTTGTGTACTAAACACGAAACTTAGTAACGCTTAGTATTGCCTAGTAAGGAGCTGTGAATAGATTTTTTAGTAATTCCTAATATAGTTTTCTTAGTAACGCTTAGTATACGTATACAGCTGTGAATAGCACCCATTGTTATTAAACGAAATAACGGCACTGGTTGATCCTTCTTCGCAAATTTATTTAAAATACAAAACAAATATTGACCTATTTATTAATAATCATTTGCAATACTTACCCAACTATTATCTTTCTCTTTGGCCATTTTGAAACCAATTTGTTGATAAAATATATTAATATTGACAATGTTGTTCTTAGAACACTTTTACATAAACTAAAGGCGTTCACAAAATATTCATGACACCTCCCATTCTTCCTACAATTCTACGTCAATTAACTATTACTAGTGCTTAATATTTTATTAGTTTTGCCAACTATGTTATTCCCAAGCTACTTTAATGTACAAGTTGGTATACACTTGAAAAATGATTCAAATATAATTTAACTCTTAAAATTTCTTATAACAAATTATATGAATTGCTAATTAAACTGTTTTTTAAAAATAATATTTCGATTTTTATCAATTAAAAAAATATCCATTCTATGTACTTTTGTATTTTCCTATGTACATATTTTCTTAAACAGACAAAACTAATAACATTATTTATTTTATACATAATTTTTTATATTTTGCGTTCATAATGAAGTCATTGCGATACGCAATTGCGTATCATAATGACCTTCATTTCGATACGCATTTTTTTGTTTTAGACGGTTGGTACTAGATGACGTTTCTTTAACCCATTTTTACCTAATTTATTTTTAGTTAATTGACAATTCATTCTAATAATATAATATCGAAATTATTATTATTATTTTTTTATTTCGGGAAGATTATTTACATGAAAATGTACAAATGGTTACAAATTGAGTAAGTAAATGTTATTGTGGAAGGCGTAAAATATAAAAAATAGTATAAAGAACTCATTTTATAAGACTTTCTTTCGCACTTGTCAATTAGAAAACTCGCTAACGCTCGTTTTCTAAATTTTGACGCGTGCGAAAAAACATGTCTTATAAAACACGTTCTTTAATTTACTATTATATAAACTTAACTGATTAGGTATTATACATATAAACGTTTTTGAGTGTGATGTAAACCAACACTTATTTCTCTTTGGAGTTACAAATAAATTCATTAATGATTTTAATATATGATTTGGGAATAGGCACTTGTTTACAAAAGTCATGTGTCATGTGTATCATTTCGCTTGTATATAATTCACTGATATAGTCCAGGAAATATACTGTAAAAAGACCCTCTACCCCAAACGGGATCTTGTTCTGAAAATTGCGCTAAACAACATATCAAAAATTTCCGGAAATCAAACCATGGAAACCTCTCGCAAAATGCTAAAAATAGCTGCATTTTTAGGTTCTTGCCCATTTTCTCGAAAAAAATTACCGGTATAAAAATTTTACAAAAAAACTTTTTTCCAAGGAAGAGTTAAATTAAAAAATATTTAACCAAAATAACAATTTATGAAAGAAATATAAATTTCTCAAAAATGTACAATATTACGTATTTAATAACTAGTCTAATAGGTTTTACTGTTTATAACAGTTTTAATTCATCGTAGCATCGAAAAAAGTAAATTATCGAGGATTTTTAAATTATTTTTATCAACGCGTTGCTACAAATTTTCATTTTTTGATCCACCACTCCATCTGTTAAATAAATTGAAATTTTGAATTCAGCTTGAAATTCTCTTTCATATCATGAATTTACGACTTTTGCCGATGAGGTACTAACAATAAGTTAAACTTACATGAAATTCCCCTAAAATTTTAGACATATAAAAATCGGCTCATTTCTATATTTTCCATCAACCATTTCCACAAGTATTAAATACGTAATATTGTTGATCTAATTCAGTTTTAAAAAGTTGAATTTTTCCTAACTGTATGAAGTTATAAAACGTCATTTTTTACATAATTGACACGAAGTAAGTTTTGTAATAGTTATTGACGTTATAAGGCTGGGAAGTGAGTTATTACGGTACGAATGAGAAGTTTACGGACGAGGCGAAGCAGAGTCAGGAATTTTGAAATGAGTAGGGGAGACCGGTGTCAATTGTTACAAAATTTAAATTTTTATTTTTCAGGAGTTAACGTTACGTTTCGAAATTTTCAAATTACCTATATGAGAACTCACCCACCTTAGTGAATATTTTGAATTTTAAACTTTTGAAAATGTGACAAATATAAAAGTATATAAAGATTTTTAGTCAGGCACTACAAATGTTACAATTGCCACCTAACTGGTGTCAATAGTAACAGGGCCAGTGTTAATTGTAACAAATATTAACAGTGATATAATAAGATACAATAACAGATAAAAGTTTATTGAAAAAAAAACATTTATATATTAGCTTAGAAAATACAAAATTAAGATGACTCAAACAAAATATATATTCCGCAGGTGATATGAACCATTTTAATTATTCTCTTTAAGCATCAATTTCATGGTAGCTTCGCTGGCGTGGATTCGGCGAGTCAACCAATAGGATTGCTTGATTTTAACAAACTCGCGCCACGGTGTGGATTTGGTAGCGCGGCTCGAAAGTTGGAAATGAATCTAGTTTTGAAGCCGGCGCGCATGCGTATATTGTGTTCTAGTGCGTCATTCTGTTTTGGTTACACTTGATATAACTTAATAACACTATAAATATGAACAAAGAAGACTTTGAAGAAAAATTTATTCGTGCTGTGGTATATAGGCCTGTATTATATGTATAACATGCGGCATCCAAACTACAATAATACTTAAGTACGGATGGAATTGTGGTATCAAAAGTAGCAAAAGATACAAATAGCGAACGTAATTATTCACATGATTTACAACATAAATATGTTATTATGCACGCACTTGTTAAGTTAAGTTCGAAGGACCAAGTCGCTAATGGACTAATTGTATGTTGTTATTTGCAATAATCGCGAGTGGACTGTATTATTAAATTTGTTTGAGGTATCACAAGCAAAAGCAAGAGTACTGACCTTGACTTAAGGAGACTTTAAAAAAGGGGCAGGGACTTGGGATCTAATGACAGGAAACAGGAATGGGAATCGCTGGATGCGTCTTGAAGCGGTGACGAAACAGGAGTAGGAGACGCTGGTTGCGTCTCAAAGCTGTGATGGGTTCGGATGCGTGAGGAGATGGACACGCTGCGCTTGCATGTGCGCAACGGCAGTAGGGATCTAGTTGAGACGGCTGAATGCCGCTATTCTGGTTGATGATGCGTTGCGCTTGAGGGCACGCAACAGTAGTGGAGATCTGGTTGAAACGGCAATCCTTTGCTGTCCTGGTCGATGCTCGTTCTGGCTCGACTTGAAGACGATTGCCGTTGTCCTGGTCGACGCTCAAATTAGCTCGACTTGAAGACAGGGTTTGAGCTCAAATGGCCCACTGCTGGCGAATACAATACTATTCACAAGCACGAATAAACACTTACACTTTCACTATTTCTGAAAGGAAAAGATCCCCACTAGACAATTAAACGACGATATTCAATCAATAATATTTAATTATTCAAATTTAAGATTATAAGGTGGAATTCAAAGCTAAGATGCAAAAATTAATAATGAATTTTTGATTTTTTAAAGAAAGATTCAGAGAGAATGAAAAACACGAGTGAACCCTCACTTGGTTCGTCACCGACTTTTTTTGTTTATATATATTTTTTTTCATCGTTAAGGGTTTTTAATTGTTGCATCTTTGCTTCTTTACAGATGACTATGATTACAAAATATGAATACAGAGTTGACTTGGTTTTTTAAACAATAATAATAACATTTTTATAATCGTCAGTAACTCTGATCTTGCTTGTCACACCTCATAACAAACTTAACATATTCCCGGGCACAAGAAATTTGCGTGGTGCATAATAATTAATTCGATTTGGCGAAAAAATGCACTGCAACTAACAATTGCTTGGAAAAAACAAATACGAACAGAAAAAACAAAAAATAATCAACTCGACAGAAACATCGAGTGACAGTTAACAAGTGACATTATGTCTATCTGACAATATGTCAGAGTGGCATAATGTCAAAATGACATTTTGTGTCAAAGTGACATTTTTACAAATTAACAAAACAACAATAATGAAAATTGACGACAATTAAGCTATCTATTGAGTTGGTAGTGGACATAATTTATTAATTGGGCGTTTGATTACACCGTTTTCTGTTTTTACCAACGCGACGCGAGCTATTTTGTCGTTTCCAAAGTATAATTTAGTGATAATTCCTAATGGCCATTCTAATGGTGGTAATCGAATTTCTTTAATTATGACTACCTGCCCAATTTTTACTGTGTTAGTTGATGTTAGCCATTTTTGGCGTATCTGTAGAGAAGTTAAATACTCTAATTGCCATTTTTCCCAATATGATTTTATTAGTGAGTCTAGTAAATATTTGCGATGTACCAAAGTGGATTTGGATTTGAGTGGTTCAGCTATAGGCAATCGTTTTAATGGGGTTTGAAGCAGAAAATGGGCCGGTGTTAATAACTCTGGATTGAGTTCTGCACCTTGTACACATAGAGGACGAGAATTTAAAACTGCTTCTATTTGTGTTAAGAGCGTTATCAGTTCTTCGTAGCTTAATAATTGTTTACCTATGACTCTGAATAAGTGTTTCTTACAGCTTTTTATTACAGATTCCCAAATCCCTGCGAAGTTAGCACTGTATGGCGGGATTGTTTTCCACTCTATTCCATTCATTGCTAATTCGTTGGATAATGTTTTATGAAATGTAGTCGACTGCACAAAATTATACAGTTCATTAAACTTGTTTCGAGCCCCTATGAAAGTAGTGCTATTATCGGAATATAAATTTGAAACGGGGCCTCTCCTTGATACAAATCTTTTAAACGCGTTAATAAACGAATTTACTGTTAGATCTGAAACCAATTCAATATGAACAGCCTTTATAGTTAGACAAATGAAAATGCAAATGTATGCCTTTTTTGCGTGTTGGCCTTTATGTCTTGATTTTATGAATTTAATTGGGCCTGCATAATCTACACCTGTGTAAACAAATGGCTTTGAAACAGTTACTCGATAATCCGGTAAATCCCCCATCTTAGGTTGTGTGCTAATCGGTCTTGCCTTAAAACATTTATTACATTTGTATAAATTTCGTTTGATTGCATTTCTACCGGCAATAATCCAATATTTCTGACGAATTATTGCTAGTAACAAATCTGTTCCCGCATGACAATTTGAAATATGATAATAACCTATAATTAATTCGACTATGTGATCAGATTTTGGCAGCAAATTGGATGTTTAACTTCAAATGGCAATGTTGCATTGAATAATCTTCCGCCAACTCTTAATATTCCGTTTTCGTCTACAAATGGGGAAAGTTTTAATATTTGTTTGTTTTTTATTGACCGATTATTTCCCTCTTGAAGCGTTTTTATTATTTCATAGAAGTATACAAATTGTACAGCCCTTAAAATATATATTTCTGCTATGGCTAAGTTTGACGCGGATATGTAACCTTTGAAAGGTAATTTTTTGCCAAACTTTAAAATGTAACTTGTTACCCTTAACAATTTGCTCCAAGAGGATATATTTTGTGCCAAAGTGTATAAAATGGGATAATGAATCACAGATGCAGTGGTATTAAATGTTTTCGAATTAATTTCCGGTAATTGGTCAACAGACAAAGTATTTAATTGATGAATAGGCCAATTTTCGATTGTTGACTGTAACCAATCGGGGCCATTCCACCATAAATTACATGTAATTAATTGGGCTGGGAGCATCCCTCTAGATATTAAATCGCTAGGGTTTTCTTTCCCTGCCACATAATAAAAACAACTTGGATCTAAATTTTCTTGTATTTGCGCAACTCTGTTGCTTACAAATGTTGTCCATCTATGCGGAGATGATTTTATCCATGATAATGTGATCATAGAATCAGAAAAAGCATATATTTTATCAATTGGGTATTTTTTAATTATATAATCTTTAACATGTTTTACAAGTTTTGCCATAAGAAGAGCAGCACACAATTCGAGCCTGGCTAAAGTGATTATTTTCATAGGAGCTACCTTGGATTTTGAACATAATAGTCTAATTGTGACATTATTTAAATTTACTACTTGAAGATAGATGACGCAACCATACGCCTTTGTACTAGCATCGCAAAAGGCAACCAGGTTTACTTGGCAGCCTTCCGAAATGCCTATATGTCTAGGGACCGACAATTTCTCTAAACAGTTGAATTCTGCGATCAATTTGCAAAAATTCGAGGTTATGTTTTTGGGTGGTATGTCATCCCAATCAACGCCGGCTTGCCATAACTCCTTTATTAATAATTTGGCATATAATATTACAGGTGAGACTAATCCAAGCACGTCAAATAATCTGGCAACTGTTGACAATATAATTCTTTTTGTGCAGTGTGCTGTGTCAAAGTTTGACGTTTGGAATGTGAAAGTGTCAGTGTTAGGATTCCAAGATATTCCTAAAATCTTTAAGTTTTCTCCCTTTGACAAGTCTATACTGGTTTTGTGTGAGGTTGGTAAACTCTCAATGAGTGATGTATTGTTACTCGCCCATTTTATCAAATCGAAACCTCCAGCTGACATTAAATTAATTAAATCCGTTATAAGACTACTAGCTTCAGTTGAATTTATAACAGATACGACTAAGTCGTCCATATATAATTCAGTCTTTGCCCGATTTGTCACATTTGGATAATTTTTACTTTCGTCTTCCGCTAATTGTCGGATAGTTCGCATTGCTAAGTAAGGGCTAGATTTTATTCCAAAACAAACACAATTAAATTGAAAAGTTTTTATCGCTTCAGAGGTGTCAAATCTATAAAGAATTTTCTGATATTTTCTATGTTGTTCTGACACTAATACTTGTAAATACATCTGTTTTATGTCAGCTGTCAAGGCTATGGGAAATAATCTAAAATTTAACAATAAATTAAATAAATCTGCTTGCAAATTTGGGCCAGAGTACAATAAATCATTCAGAGACAGTCCAGTATGAGTTTTAGCGCTAGCATCCAGAACTATTCTAACTTTTGTTGTAGCTTTGTCTTCGCGAATGACAGCATGATGTGGAATAAAATAGCCTTCATTATTCGTCACTTCTGACAGATAACCTTTTTGTAAATATTCATTTATTATGTCATTGTATTGACGTTGCAAATCTACTGACTGACTAAAACGTTTTTCTAAATGTAAGAGCCGACGTTCGGCTATTAAGCGAGAATTTCCCAACAAATTAGGATCTCTCTCAAATGGTAAGTTTACTATGTATCTGCCATTTTCTAAACGTTTAGTGGTTTCCGTAAATATTTTTTCACATTCAGCGTTTTCAGGACTCTTTATTGTGTGACTTGGAACTTCTTCTAGTTCCCAAAACTTGTGCAAACAAGATACTAAATTATTTTGTGCAAATGCAGAAAATGATGAAAAGGATTCAGAAGGTACAACTTTATTATTTATTTCTCCGATTAGCACATAACCTAATGTTGTATCATAGGCTACTGGTGCGGTTCCTAATCGATTCGATAGTATTAAAGAGGGATATATTTGAGCCCCTAGAATTACGTCAATTTTTCCCGGTACATTCCAGGAATTATCGGCTAAAAGAATGGATTTTAAGGACCGAAACTTTGAAGCATCTAGTTTACACGAAGGTAAATTATCAGTTATACATTCTACTACTAATGCATTTAAATTGTACTTATGAGGCGATAGTCTCGATTCTATGTCAAAATTTACATACCCATAAACTGGGCGACTTGTCATCCCGATCCCCCGAATTTTTGAGTTTTCGAGCGGTGTGATCGGTAATTTTAATTTTTCACAACAATTCTTTGTTATAAGATTATTTTGTGACCCATTGTCTAATAGACATCTAATCATTAGTTTCTTTTTATTTATGTTCGTTGCATAAACTTGTGCTGTCGACAACAAAACATAACCATTATTATTTGTGGATACATGACATGAAGTGTCAATTTTCTCCGGTTCCGTTATTTGTTTGGTTGGAGATTGAGTAGAAGATGAAAAATGCAAAAATGTATGATGTTTTTTGTTACATTCCCGGCATCTATAGCGTGATGGACAGTTTTTTACTGAATGAACATTGGATAAGCAATTATAACATGCATTTTTTGATTTTATAAATCCAAATCTGTCTTGTACTGACATTTTATGGAATTTTTCGCAAAAATACAGATTGGAATGTTCCGCACTGTTGCACAAAATACAAGGTATTTTACAAGGTATTTTTTGTTTTGGTTTTTCATCTGCCGCCAAAAATGTGCGTGAATGAATGGCGATCCCTTTACCGATGAAAAACGCTCCAAGATCTTTGCCTGATCTCTAACAAAATCTAAGAAGTTTTTGCAAGTAGGAAATTCCGTTTCGCGGAATATCGTATCAAATAGCAATACTATTTCTGGATCCACCTTTTTGGATGCGCAGTTTAATAGCACGAAATCCAGAATGTCTGGAATATTAAGTTGCTTGATAGCCTCTACGGAGGCGGAAAATTTATTGACAAACGTTGTCAAATGACTTGGGTTTTTTGAACAAAATTTTATATTGAAAATATTGTCTAAGTATTGCTTAGCCATTGTTCTTTCATCCTGGTATTGCTTTACCAGGCCGTCCCAAATAATGTCATAGTTTTCAGGTGTGGGCAATATCCCCCCTGTTATTTCTAGAGCATTGCCCGTAAGTTTGCCTATTAGATAACTAATTTTTTGTTCGTTTGAGAGCGCCTCGTTTTCATGTACATTTGATTTGAATGATTGATAAAATAACGGCCACATTTCTACTTTCCCATTAAAAGATGGCAATTCAATAGCGGGCAGTTTTTTACATTTATTTAGTGCAGTACTAGATTTTGACGGCTGCGCTTTGGGGGCCAACAAGGACAGCTCACTTTTCGTTCTTTTTATTTTTGAAAAATACATTTCTATTGTCATTAATGTATCAAAATTTGGATTAAAATTAGCATCAATAGATAGCTCAAGGTCATTTATACGAATTAAGGCATTTTTAAATTCCTCCCTTAACAAATCGACTTCTTGGGATTCGTCCAAGAAGCGTTCATTGGCGCATGTGTCCGTTGGAGTGCACTTTTTCGCGAGATCGTGTATTTTTACAATACGGGATTCGTAGCCTCTTGCTAGGGCCTTTAACGTTTTTAAATCAACTTCCATAGTACTAAAATTGACAGTGGAACATCCGGCTCGAAGGACCAAATTTTTATGTTAAGTTAAGTTCGAAGGACCAAGTCGCTAATGGACTAATTGTATGTTGTTATTTGCAATAATCGCGAGTGGACTGTATTATTAAATTTGTTTGAGGTATCACAAGCAAAAGCAAGAGTACTGACCTTGACTTAAGGAGACTTTAAAAAAGGGGCAGGGACTTGGGATCTAATGACAGGAAACAGGAATGGGAATCGCTGGATGCGTCTTGAAGCGGTGACGAAACAGGAGTAGGAGACGCTGGTTGCGTCTCAAAGCTGTGATGGGTTCGGATGCGTGAGGAGATGGACACGCTGCGCTTGCATGTGCGCAACGGCAGTAGGGATCTAGTTGAGACGGCTGAATGCCGCTATTCTGGTTGATGATGCGTTGCGCTTGAGGGCACGCAACAGTAGTGGAGATCTGGTTGAAACGGCAATCCTTTGCTGTCCTGGTCGATGCTCGTTCTGGCTCGACTTGAAGACGATTGCCGTTGTCCTGGTCGACGCTCAAATTAGCTCGACTTGAAGACAGGGTTTGAGCTCAAATGGCCCACTGCTGGCGAATACAATACTATTCACAAGCACGAATAAACACTTACACTTTCACTATTTCTGAAAGGAAAAGATCCCCACTAGACAATTAAACGACGATATTCAATCAATAATATTTAATTATTCAAATTTAAGATTATAAGGTGGAATTCAAAGCTAAGATGCAAAAATTAATAATGAATTTTTGATTTTTTAAAGAAAGATTCAGAGAGAATGAAAAACACGAGTGAACCCTCACTTGGTTCGTCACCGACTTTTTTTGTTTATATATATTTTTTTTCATCGTTAAGGGTTTTTAATTGTTGCATCTTTGCTTCTTTACAGATGACTATGATTACAAAATATGAATACAGAGTTGACTTGGTTTTTTAAACAATAATAATAACATTTTTATAATCGTCAGTAACTCTGATCTTGCTTGTCACACCTCATAACAAACTTAACAGCACTTTATAATTTTCAGTTGCTCTATATCAGAAACGGTGGAAAAATATTCGCCATATATATAAAGAAAAATTGAAAAAAAAGTTAATCTGTGTGGTTCATAAAATGTATTTTTTAATAAAGATACAATAAAAGTAAACGTCATCTTCTTTGCTTTTCCATTTATTTATTTTATTTTATAAAATATTATTAAAATCACTTGTGACAGTTCGAATAACATTTATATAATTCAAGTAGAATCCACAGCGCAAGCGCGATAACAAATTTTAAGTCGCGCCGGCAAAGCCACGCTAACCACGCTAGCGAAGCCACCATGAAATTGATGCTTTAGTCGTCAACGGAATTGCAGTTTATGTAAATATAAAATAGGTCTTTCTTCGTACAATTTAAACGTGCCCCGTATCCAGTTTTTACATTTTCGATACTGCAGCCAATATCCTGTGCTCAAAGAATATGGGCCAATACATACCATAGAGTTTCCTCATCGGAGTCATCTGAAGAGTAATCTGCGACTGTTACTTTCGGGCTGGTTTTCTTTTCTTTGCTCGTCTTCTTTTATGTTTTCGATAGCACTGGTTTTTTCTTGTAATTTTTACCATGATCAAGGCTGTACTTAATTATTTAACATTAACTCGTTACAATCGACACCGTGGCATGGTTACAACTGACACCGCTTAACTTATAAAAATATTATTTGCATTTTTATATTTATTAGGTTATTACCTAATTCTAAATGTTTTTAATGAAAAATAAAAGCAGATATAACTCACAAACTTATCCTTAACTTGAAATATTTCCGAGCAGAGCACTTATAGGGTTTTAGAAACAATGTGTGTGATTACCTGTATTTACTTTTTTGTCGATTTACAGACATTCGTCAGAAACAGACGCCGTATGGGCGCGTATGTACTTGCACTAAATACTAAAGTGCTAAAACTCTTTCTGCTTCACTCTGAAAGCGCATTTTAATTTACTTTGGAAAGATGGCCCTGTTACCTACCTTTGTTACATTTGACTCCTGTTAGAATTGACACCGGTCTCCCCTACCGTAATACTACTTCACGGTATTGAATGTGAGTCCGGGAAATGGAACATTACGGTACCGGAGCCGGGAAATGTTGCCTGAACTCAAATTAGCAATGTAAAGTAGTACATAGTGGACAAAGGATATTACACAACTGACAACTGATAATAAAAGAAACAAGAATATATCAATAATTATATCTATAGTATCAATTTATGAATTATTGACTCACATTTAATTCCTCTACATAAGAAGGAAGATCTATATCGGTTTCAGAACATATTTAGAACCGGAACTCATTTTCATTGATATACGCATGCACTGACAGAAGAAAATAAAAAATATGATGTGGTCAACACAATACCTCCCGCTTTTAATTTTAATTAATTTAAATATACATACTTATATATTTACCTATGCTGGAGAGCTGGTGACTGTATTAAGATCCATTCCATAAACAATGGTTCTATTTACTATTTTCTTTTTGAAACGTTACTCTTATTAATTTGAAATAATTAGTTCTTTGACAGTGACATTTATCTGTCACTTACATACATTTGAGATATGAACTGTGAAAAGTATTTATGCAAATCTGTGTAAAATTTAATAATCTTTCATTTTTATAATAACATAAATCTCGAAAAGGTAACATTTAAAGTTATTTTTCGGACAAACACTACATTAAACTTCAAGTGCCATTTCCGGTTCTGAACGAAAGTATTTCAGTTACAGCCTAAACAAGATGCACACACGCACGCACACGCACACACACACACGCACACGCATACGCATACTCACGCCCACGCACGCGCACACGCAAACGCACACGCAAACGCACACGCATACACACACAGAAACATACACACATACACATACACACACGCACACGCACACACGCACACGCACACACGCACACACGCACACACGAACACACGCACACACGCACACACGAACACACGCACACACATCATCGTGAAAATGTTATAATTGGATTCTAGTTCCCTTAAAAAAATCTAAGTTCCCTTAAATATAAAATATACAAAAATATCCAATCTAATATCATAACCAATCAAGCCAAGAAACAAACCTTTTTTTCCTATGTGTCTTTTATAAAATACTATAGAAAAATACACCAAACGAAAAAGAGAAAAATCAGCATCTTTTTGAAGCATAAATCAAATAGGGGTTCCATTTAAAAAAATGTAAATTTGCCTATAGAAGTCGCCACTGGATAGACAATAAAAATATCTAACTTTTCTTATTTGAAACATTTTCCTCGATTACTGATAGTTTCAAAATGGAAATATCCTCCAAATTCAGTTTTCCGCTATTCTTTAGTAACCGTAGAGAATTTTTGTCAAAACAAAAGCACATCTATGATGGCTCTCCAAAGGTGCACCGCATGTCCCATTTAACCGACGTCGTACCTATCCCTCTCATACAAGTTAAAAATTAAACTAGGCCCGCTACATAAGTAACCATAATCAAGACCCGCTACAGACACAACACATATTATTTAGACTAAGTTACGAAATTCTTTTTTAAAACGATGTTCGTTGTTGACAATACTGTCGCTGTAACGGAAGTTCATTTATTAATTCAGTTATATTACCTACCTTCAATGGGATGTAGCCGAGTGCACCACAGTAGTGGAAATGGAAATTTAATTTATTTTTTTCAAAAATATTAAATACATATGTAGTATTTTTATTTTAAATGGGTATAAATATTGAATATTTCCTTATTTTATTTTATTTGAAACTAATTAATTATTATATAAGTTACATACGAACTTGTCTGGACGTACGAGCGAACAATAATTGAAAACACCAATATAGAAATTTTTTTATTTTGTTATAATATTGTAATGATGCTTACATTTAGCAAAAATGCTCAGAGCGTGAAATTACCCGTAAATAGGGTACAGAGTGTTCATATTGTGTTCAATCTATGTATAACAATATGTGAAACAATTTTGTGAATCGTTTTTTTTTTTTGGACAAAAACATTATATATATTATAGGGTAACATAATAATGAGACTACTAGTACCTGACACGTCTACTTTCAGGCCCTAAAGAGGTGTGAATAAAATTTCAAATTTTATTTGGTTTGCAAATAATTTCATAAATTTAATGTATTTTTCTTTTGTTATAAGGGATGTACATGACATTCCAAACAGCACAGGTGTTATATTTTATATTCTAGTTTCTAGTAATAAATGGAGCCACTAGTGCATATATAATCTAGTCTCTCTACTTACAGCCTGCTACAGTTGTTAGCTGTGTGTACATACTCCACGACTACACTTTATTAATAAATATGTTCATAAATAGAATGTTGTTTATTTAAACATATTACAAGAGTCTTAAAGGTAAGTGGTAGTCCACGTATTTTTTACTTGTTTCCGTAACCAATAATAGGTGTAGGGTTCGCGCAATATAAGGGATGATAACATACAAAAATTTTAAATACAATTTAATATATAATGCATTAATGCATCCCAGAAAACGCACATATGTATGTATGATACTGTAAAGCATAAAGTTATGTTGCAAAATTTTATAAAATAAATATTATCTATCTCTGAATAAATATATAATAATAGACTATTCTAAAATATATGCATCATATATGTACATAACTTTACATTATATCTATAATACCTACTATCCTTACATATCTTCTACATTATATGAAATTGTATAAGTGGCATATACAGCATATCCCCGGATTTAGTTTACAAAAGGGAAAAAGTCCTTATTTTACCTCTCGCTAAGAGAGGTATTGTATTCATGCTAAAAATCGCATATCCAGATTTTAGTGAATAAGCACGTTTTAAGGTCCCTAGAATCCGATTATAACATTTTTACGATGATGTCCGTATGTGTGTGTGTGTGGATGTGTGTGTGTGTGTGTGTGTGTGTGTGTGTGTGTGTGTGAGTGTGGATGTGTGTGTGGATGTTGGATTCACGATAACTCAAATACTATAAGACTTAAGACATTTTTAACTACGGATTCCTCAATCTAACAATAATGGGAAGAGTTGATTAAGTTTTGGTAACAATTGGACAACCGGAAGTAGTAGTTACAAGAAAAAAATCATCTAAATATTATTTATCGAATATTTATGTAAATACTTATATTAAATAATGTTAAATTCTTTATTCGATAAATATAAATTCATTATTATATCTTCTATAGATTTAGAGATAAAGAAATGCATATAAAATAATGTGATGTAAAAATTCTCAAATCAAACTACTTCAAGGCAAGAAATTCAAATGTTTGTAATTGACACATAAATGTCACTGTCAAAAATATTTGTATGCCGCTGTCAAAAATATTTGTACATTATAATGAAGATTATGAAAATAAAAAAAGTCACCAACGTAAAAGAATATACGTAAAAAAGAATATAAGAGGAATTTGCGAAAAAATTACGAATATAAAGAAAAACAAAAGGAAAGTAGAAGAAGAAAATTTCAGGATATTGAATACTTATAAAGAAAATGTATATATTGTACATAATTTATATTAAAATATCCCATGGATTTTGCAAATATATGTGAGAATTATTTTGTAGTGAGACATGAACATATGTATTTGTATTTAAAATTATTTTTCGTTTTATGCGTACAACCAGGTAAAATATCTGGCGAGAGGTTATGTGCTGGCCACATCAGATTTTTATTTTAGAAAAAAATGTTAAAGGAAGAAATTTTTTGCTTCGTTTGAAACATTTAAAATATTTTTTTTAAATATCGCATAACAGACTATATCCGCCTTTACAGTTGAAGAAATCCAAAATAGTTTTAAAGAGCTGAGTCCGAGGATTGAATTATGTAGCGACAAAGGTGCAGGGTTAATAGAATAATTTAATACCTATTTGATATTTGTTTAAATGGTTTAATAAAAATGTCTAATATTTTTACATCCCGTCATAACGCAGGTAAGGGAGGTACGTCATGTAATCGTGCCAAAAATTCGATGGTGAGTTTTCAGTAAATAAGCACGAATTAGGGTCCCCACAACACGTTTTTACTATTTTTACGATGGTGTCTGTCTGTGTGTTTGTGTGTGTGTGTGTGTGTGTGTGTGTGTGTGTGTGTGTGTTTATGTGTGTGTGTGGATGCGCGTGCGCGTGTGTGTGTTTATGACAATTTTTTCGTCCACGATAACTCTTATGACAAACATCCAAATATTTCTATTTTCCGTATTTAAGCATTCTGCATTCATATAAGGAGTTTATTATATTTTGGGTAAAATTGTATGACCGGAAATGATACTGTACATGAAGCCCATAACAGTTTTTTAATGAAAAACTATATTAAAATATAATCCAAACTTTTCAATTTTAGTATTTAAAACTTCTGTATCAAGGGGAACAACATATTAGATTTTGGCTAAAATTAATAAACCAAACGTGATACTTTACTTGAAGCTCTGAACAGATTTTCGTGAAAAATATATTATGATATACTCCAAAACTTGTCAAATTTAGTATTTAAGACTTTTATATGAAGAAGAAGAACATTAAATTTTGGCTAAAATTGATAATTTGAAAATGATACTTTACTTGAAGTTCTCAACAGATTTTTGTGTAAAATATATTATGATATATTCCAAAACTTTTCAAATTTGCTATTTAAGATTTTTATATTAATGAAAACGACATGCTAGATTCTTTCTAAAACTGATAAACCGGAAGTGACACTATACTTGAAGCCCTCAACAGATTTTCGTGATAAAATATATTATGATTATGATATATTCCAAAACTTTTCAATTTTCGTATTTAAGATTTTTATATGAATGTGAACGACATGTTAGATTTTTTTTCTAAAATTGATAAACCGGAAGTGATACTTTACTTGAAGATCTCAACAGATTTTCGTGAAAAATATATTGATATATTCCAAAACTTTTCAAATTTGGTATTTAAGATTTTTATATTAATGAGAACGACATGTTAGATTTCTTCTAAAATTGATAAACCGGAAGTGATACTTTACTTCAAGCTCTGAACAGATTTTCGTAAAAATATAGTTGGATATACTACAAAACTAGTCAAATTTTGTATTTAAGACTTTTATATAAAGGGAAGCAACCTATTAGATCATGGCTGAAATTGATAAACCGGAAGTGATACTTTATTTGAAACTCTTAACAGATTTTCGGGAAAAATAAATTGATACAATCCAAAACTTTTCAAATCTCATATTTAAGACTTTTATATTAATGAGTACGACATACTAGATGTTTTCTAAAATTGATAAACTACTTTACAGGAAGCTAAAAACTGATTTTTTTGAAAAAATATATTAAAACATGATACAAAACTTCTCAAATTTGGTATTTCAAACTCGTGTATAATTTGAAACCTACATGATAAACCGGAAGTGGTACTTAATTTTCAGCTCTTAACAGATTTTCGAGGAAAAACATTATAAAATATAATCCAAAATTTGGTATTACAGACTTTTCTATTTATTGGAACAAAAAATTAGATTTTGTTTACAAACGATCAACTGGAAGTGATACTTTACTTAAAGCTCATTGCTATTTCAAACGTAGAATTGACGGGAGGTCATGTATTGGCCACATCAGATTTTTTTGTTTTTTTTTTTTATTATTAACCCACCCAAAGTTATTATTATAGTTTCAACTGCAGATTAGTTTCTTTCAAGTCAGGCAAGAAAATTTCTTCCTATAACATTTTTTTTTTTCAAAAATAAAGATTTTTTTCCCTCTTGTAAACTCAACCCGGGGAAATTATACAAAACATATTTATAAACGTTTATGGCTGTATTACACTTAGCGATAAATCGACCGATTTATTTATCAACTGTGGCGTTCAATTTATCGGTACGTGTAAAACATTTATCATTGATTATAATATACTAACGTATACGTGATCTGGGCATTTATTTACGAAAATAAATTGACCAATGAATTAATGAAATAGAACGACTTCTATTTTTCTGTTGATTTTTTGGGGAATTTTTGGTTACTTTTCCATTGCCAACTCTATAGTATTTGACATTTCAAACTATATATGATATGTGCTTGTTTTTAAGTTTTATTTATAATTACTTATATTCATTGGTTTTACACAGTACGTTACAAGAAAAACTATATTCCAAAAAAACTCCAAGAAAACTGCAACGCTGCTAGGTGAAACTCTAATCTCACAAATATATGTATAAGATAATATTAAGAAGTTGGTAGACCTAATTTCAACAAAAATAAATTGATATAAAATCGTCAAGTCTAAATTCTCAACGACTTGTAAGATACATTGATCGATTTATCGTCAATAAATTGAACAAAAGAACATATTGCACTTCTACCATTTTCTAATCATCTGTCCTTTATATTGTTTAATAAGACATTATTATTTACATGAATATAATATAAACAACTTGAACGAAAATAATTGTATGTATTTATTTAATCTTACATAAAAAATAAAATTAATAAATTATATTAGCTACTTTACCACAGAAGTACTAGGTACTTAAAATTACGAAGCTTTTGTATCAACGAATGATTAGGATAATACTTGTGTTGGGTTTATATTTTTCCAAAACACACTGGTATGATCTTAGTTACCCTGAAAAAGGTACTAGGGTATTGAGTATTTGTTAACTTTATAGTTTTGTAGTCAGATGTTTCGTACAGGTTCTTCTTTATAATGATTATTGATCTTTGTTTTTGTATTAGTATTAGTATTGATAAATATTATGAGGATCTGACATTTATAATAAATGTTAGAAATGTAAATGTTGCACGCGCTACCTAAAAATTAAAAATTACAGTAGTATCTCATAAATTTGTGAATATCATTAAGAAGCTTACCGCAGCAAAATTTTCTAAAGACAGTATCATGAATCCCCCGGCTGTAAGATTTATTTTCTTCTGAGATCGGAGATTAATTAACATAAGAGCCATTTTAATATTTTCGTCATCTAATTCATACCATTCACAATTGTATGCAGCCTCTCCTATTTTCATTCCCTACAAATGGAAAATATATTTATGTAGGTTAGGTGCAGTGTTTCCGAAATAGGTTGCTTGGATTTTAATTGGGCTCAGTTTGCTTAATTATTAATCTAGAATTTTGATTGACACTAATTTAAACGTCATACTTTGATAAACGTAATGACTTTTGCAGAGTTGTTGATAGTGCACCAGAGCTGGGCAAGTTACTTTTAAAATGTAACTAGTTACAGTTACCTCAAAAAAAGTAATTTCAGTTCTAGTTACTTTGGTGAAAGAACTAAGTTATTTACTAGTTACTCATTAAAAGTAACTTAGTTACCTTGAGTTATTTCTTAACTACTTTTAATGGAGTGAAGTATAGACTTAGACTGTTGACTTAGATATTCTGTAGTATACATATCAGGGAGTTTTTACACTACTACGTTAACCTAAATTTTAAAGTTATTGCTTGGAAACACCCAATCAGATTATTATTGTTAATGTTAACGGACCTACATTATAATATAATACACAAATTAAAAGAGTGAGAAGAGAGTTTGCAAAATTGAGACGAAGTCAAGTTTTGCAATTCTTGGTAACAAAATACACTATTTTTTGTATGACCCGAAAATTGGAATAATTTTTATGATTTAATGGTAGTTTAATTATAATTTATGAAAACGTATAATTCGTAAGCGAGGAAAACATTTGAAAATAATATATTTTATAAGTCAAATTTAACATTTAGTGAATTCTAGAATTAAAAGTTAAAATAATGTGTTATTTTTAGTTGCTCAGTTTACCGTACAAAAACTCTTCATGAATATACGAGGGTCGTTTGATAAGTCTGGTTAATTTCCAAGATATGGCGCCACAATAAACTTTGTAGTACATAACCTAGAAAGAAGTGTCACTCTTAAAACCTCTAGATACGTAGTTTTTGCAATAAGCAACGCTTAGCTTAATTTTGTTAGTCGTTTGTAGTGAGTAAGTCAACAGTTTCTAAAAAATGGATAAAAATGAGTTTAGAGCAGTGATAAAACATTTTCATCTGAAGCAGTGGACAGCCGCGCAGTTCAAAACTGTGTTAGACGAAGTTCATGGGGACTCAGCTCCGTTGAAAACTGTTTATTTTTGGATAAATGATGGCCGAACCTCAACTCAAGATGAAACGCGCACTGGACGCCCAATTGAAGTCACTACATCAGATATGGTAAAAAAATCCATCATATGGTTATGGAAGACCGCCGATTAAAAGTGCGTATGATTGCTGAGGCATCTCTACTGAACGAGTGCATAACATACTGCATGAAAAATTGGAGGTCAAGAAGGTGTGTGCGAGATGGGTGCCGCGATTATTGACTCCCGACTAAAAACTCAATCGAAAAGACATTTTTAATCGGAACCCGCAAGAATTTTTGCGTCAATTCGTGACCATGGACGAAACCTGGATCCACCACTATACACCCGAGACAAAGAGACAGTCGAAGCAATGGATACTGCCTGCTGAAAGTGCGCCAAAGAAGGCGAAGACTGTTTTGTCGAATGGAAAGGTTATGGCCACAGTCTTTTGAGATGTTCAAGGAATTAACCTCATCGATTATTTGGAAAACGGTAAAACCATCACAGGAGCGCACTATGCAATGTTATTGGACCGTTTTAACGCTGAGCTAAAAAATAAACGGCCACGATTGGCGAAGAAAAAAGTTTATTTTTATCAGGACAACGCGCCAGCTCACACCTCCGTAATCGCAATGACAAAAATCCACGAATTGGGTTACGAATTGGTTCCGCATCCACCTTACTCACCAGATTTGGCACCGTGCGACTTCTTTTTGTTATTGTAGTTATATTATCTTGTACATTTCTCGTCTTGTATATTTATCAATGGGTATAAATCTATAGCAGGAGGTTGCGGTGCTTTAAAGAATTCACACTTTGCGCGTTAACTGCATCTGGAATTATTCTTCAAAAACAAAACGTATTTTAATACAAACATGAATAATATTTGCATTATGTTTTAGGTTAGGTAAGGTTTGTATTGTTTTATTATTAAAAGAAATAAAATAAATACGCGAACGCGATGCTGCGCTCAACACTCCCACTCTGGACAGACATTTACTCAAAACAAAACAGTTTTAGTTAGTGTTTCTAAGAAAAACATCAGCCTGAACAATATATTTCTTAGAAATTTTAATCGGCCTCCTTACTTTTTATGACTAAGTTACATTCCACTTATTAAGTTACTTTGACTAACTTAAGTTAAATTCTAATTTCTGAGTTACTTTAAGTAACTTAAGTTACTCAAGTAACTAGTAACTAAAAACCGTAAAGTTACCAACTACTTTTCTGCAGCAAGTTAAGTTACAATTACCATATTCTAAAAAGTAACTAAGTTATGTTACAAGTTACCGTAAATGTAACTAGTTAGTAACTGTTTACGCGTTTTAAAAAAAGGCTGATTCTAGATAAAGATATCGTTGGAAAATGAATAAATCTAGTAACACAAAACAACTACAAAAATTATTATTATTGTTAGAATGTTGTTAAAAAACAAGTTTGTGTATTAGTTACAAAAATAGTAGTAAATAAACCAGTTCGAATAACTACACGTTTAAATTTTTCTCCGTATATATGTATTTTTTAGTTTTACAATTTAAATAAACTTTTACAAGGAATAGCAGCGAATTGGTCTGCTATTCCATATTTTTTACAGTGCCGTTTAAATAGTATTTGGCACTGGAGTTATTGGAGCAGCTCTAATGTAGAGTTACCTTATCGAAGCTGTCTGGTTCTACATCCACACTCAAGTAAAGTGGTAGTGAAGTGTTAGTGTAGTGTTAGTGATTCGTCATTAGCGTTCTTCAAGACGGCAGGCAATAAGACTTGTCGCACTGATTCCTTCGACATCCTGCAACGAGTCTGCGATCTCCTGGTCCTGTTCTAGAGCTTGGGAGTCCTCTAGCGATCTCCTAGTCTACTCAGCGATGACAAGAGTCCGTCCGTGCAGGCGAGGAATCAACCGATTCTAGTACATCCTATGCTGTAGGATTTCTTCTACTATAAGAACTTCGGCTACGAGTTTCATCCTTAACGACAGGGTGTCTTCTGCTGCAAGGTACTAGAATTATTCATAAATCAATTATATATTAAATAGAACCAGCTTTCGTTTCTTACCAATCTGGTCCTTCGAGTAACTTTTTATCACCAAGTTTAGTAAAGTTTCCTTTCTAAAATACAGTCCATTAAATATCCATATTTATTATTACTAAACAGTAACTAACATTATAATATAATACAGAAATTAAAAGTGACATTTTATTTTGTGAGAAGGGAGTTTGCAAAAATGAGACTAGTTACTGCCCAGCTCTGTAGGGCACATACATGTTACAAAGTACAAGTGTATAAATATGAAATATATCATCACGGCTTATTACACATTTCTGGCAATCTGTTTCTATTCACAGATTTCGGAAATAACGATATATTTGTACCGTTGAGGGCCTTCACCAGGCGTCATCACACTGGCTATCGAAGCATACGTGGAGAAAGCACCACAGGGCCACAGGGGTACTTTTATGCTATTTGAAAATTGAAAATAATTTTCAACTGGTCACCTATCACACACAGCCACCAAATTGTATGTTAAAAAAAGACAATAACTAAAATATTTTTTTTATATCCAAGCAACCTTTTTCGGAAAACCCAGTATTATACTGTAAAAACTAATAAATTATATTCTAATACTAAGACATAATACACACATCGGCAAAATTAGGGGAACACAAAAAAAGATATGTATTTAAAAAAGTTTGAACCCTCTGTCTTTCATATTTGGATTAGTAGTTCTATATCTACAGCAAATAACAATTGAGGAACTAACACCTAAATATAGCCACCTAATAACGAATGATTATCACACATCGAGATGTTAAATATTGCTTGGTCTTTAATTTTATTAAATATGGGTAATTAATTCGTGTTCACTATAAATCAAGGGTTAACAATCATTTCTACTTTTGTTCCCTTTTCAATTTTAAATAGTTAAAGTACAAAAAGTTGTTTAAAAAAATTGAAAATTATTATTTTTAAGTAATAATTAATAATACTCAATAATTAATAATTTATGAACAATGGAAAATTTAGGCTCATTAAAATACTAAAGTTTTCATTATGTGATTAATGAGCAGTTGACTAGTATATATTTCTCTTTCAATCGCACGTCAATCGTTAATGGATTATTTTAGAAAAAGAAATTTACATAAAAGATGTGTATATTTAATTTTTCTAACTGTTATTTGAAGTACTTATATCTAAAATAATTCATGGAGAAAAACTGGTTGGCAACTGCTCGCTTATCACCTTCTAATCATTTATTCTTAGTACCAGGTTTCAAATTATTAAATGAGATTATAAACAAAATAAATAAGTTATCATGCCTGCCAAAAATCTAGAGTAAAAATATGCCAGTGGAACTCAAATATTTACTGAGTTTATATAGTTTTCAAACCGTTTTCAAAACGTTTTTAGTTTAAAAACGCCATGTATACAGTGTCAAAACGGTTTTAACCAAAACTAAAGTTCATGGGATTCACTTGAAAACTAGTTTCAAAACTACTCATGTAAACACTTAAAATTCAATTTCGATATTGCGCACGCGTACATAGCATATCGTTTCTGTAGCCTTTTGTTATTTGTTGTTACTAACCTACGAATAAACTGGCAGTTGTGTAGTTTTAGTGCGCAGTGGTACAAGGTAGAAAAAATAATTGGAATAATACAAAACAAAGAATTTGGAGAGAAGAGGATCTGTCACTTACATCAGCCAAATGGCGCATGCGCCGAAACTGTTTTAAATTCAATCTGTAAATCTGTTTTGAAAATTACATGTAAACAGTTTCGCGTAATTTTGACTGAAAACTGAAACCATTATCAAAACTGCATGTGAAAGTAGTAATTGTACAAGTCTGACAATTTTTTTATGATATACGCAGTCTTTAATTATAAATTTTTTATGTCGTTTTAAATATACATAATTTAATGTATTTCATAGTTTTTTTGATATAGATTAGGTAGAAATTTAAAAAAAATAATAATTTGAAAGTCATTAGAGTTGTTCGCGGTAGCGATCCCGGACTAGTTTGATCATCATATGGACTGGTCTGATTAGTACGTGACAGTCAGTGACCAATCATGTGTCAGTCGGAGTCGTACCGCGAACAACTAAAATTAAATTGCGCATGCGTATGATGCTCAAACTAGTCCGGCATGCTGCCGCAAACAAACCTAATATTTTGTGCCATGTTCCAAATCCCACGATACTTAAATGTTAGGATTTCTTTTACAAAGTCAGCGTTACTCAATATCTATTTGTGTATTAAGAGCACAAAATGGCACATTGTCAATTGAGAGTTTGTTGCCGTGCGACTCGATAATGTTCATTTGCGCTCATAATACACAGACGATTTTTTCTACAGTCGCCACAATGGGGTCCTCCGCTATAACAAAAATTTATTTGTTTTAAGTACATTAAACTAGTGCAGTGAAAAAGTGGAAGTCCATTGGAAGTGTTCATGCCAAACTTTTGCAGGTGGCAACACAACTGTTCACACAATTTATTTAATACTTAATTTTAATTTATCGTTATTTTCCATTCTTCTTCGGCTATTGCTTCAATTTAATCTATGCATTTTATACTTTCGTTTTTGTAAATGAATGCTCTCTTTTATATTCACAGCAGTGCGGCATTTTGTTTGGTTATGTAATATACCGACGTAGCAGTTATACGAGTATGTCAGATTGACTTGTGAAGGTAATAAATGTACAACTACAGTGCCATTAGACCTGACTAAACGTTTTCGTTAAGAATGTAGGCAAGTGACATTTCTCAACATTGTGTAGTTAGAAATTTGAACAGCGAGCGTTTTTTCTACCTTGTCGCGCATGAGCGGCAAAGTGACTTTTTGCGTTGACAAAAGAGAGCGCAAATGGCTACTTTGTATATAAACTGTAGAAAAAATATAATTTTACTTACTACTTTCTTACTATTTATGTAATCATTTTAGTGAATAATATAATTATTTTAGGTAATTTTAAATTAAGTTTTTACATACTCGTATACCAAGCAAAAAGGAACAATTATTAATTTTGCATTAGATTATTGATTATTTATTTACCTCTTCTTGAATAAGATGTCCAGCATAACAATAAGCAAATAATTGTCCCATAACATTCGTATAAATAATAATTAAAGTTATTTTTCTGATGCTAAAAAAATGTTCTTGTAAAATATCAGGAAAGAATAGATTCCTACGGTAATAAATTTAAAAGGAAAATGCTTACATAGAATCTTCCATTGTAACTCCATACATACACAATGAAGTTACAATAAAATTAGCTGATACTGTTGGTAAAAGTACTATGGAAAATACCTCTTCCAAATTTTTCAAGAATCTGAAACAATCAATAGAAACATTGTTATTGTATGTAACATATTTTTACCTTCCGTCACCTTTAGGTAAAAAACGTATAGTCTTTGGTCAAAAAAAACAGTGATTTTCATTCTCAACATTTTTCTTCATTACAATTATTTCCTAAATTATTAGGTAAAAAGATATCGCCAAAACACACACAAGGACGCGCGTGCGCGCGCTTTCTAATGTAAGAATTACAAGACTTTTATCTAGCATCTTTGTCGTACGAACATGGCATATATGAGATTTTCATTCGCTATCTCATTATCGCCAGTTTTTCAGAGGGATATACGCTATCTTCGTCCAACGAACGGCAAAAAATGAAATAGAAACGGTATTGTAAACGCGATAACGAAAGTCATTTGAAATATTTGAATATTCATGTCATTCTGTCAATCATGTGATGAAAATGATATAATTTGTGTTTCGTTGTGTGTTGATAGTTTTGTTAATTCTTGGTATTATACAGGGTGTTATGTAAGTAATGTGCCATAATTCATAAAGATAACTAAAAAAGTTATAATCTGAAATATATTTTGCTCTATCTATCGACTTGTAAAAGCTATGAGACTGTAAAGTCGATTAATTACATACCCGCTTCTTATTAAGTTAAAATCTAAAAATCAAGTTCCAAAAACAATATTTGTCAGTTGTCATAAATGACGTTAAATTTGTAATCAGTGGAGTAGTAATTTGATATTTAGAAATGCCTGTCACTTTCACTAACCAAGAATACACCGACATGCGCCAAAAAGTGCTGCTGCTGTCAGACGCTACAGGAAGTTTTATCCAGACAAAATGGTAAAAACTTGGAACATTTGTTATAACTGTTTTTGTCATTAATAAAAAATGTTTTATCCATACTCCGCCTCTGACATCAATCTTTCAAAAATTATTCTTTATTCAAATAAATTAATCTTATTGTTCCACTTTGAATTGCTTTTATAATTGCACATTAGAAAACAAATTATTGCAGATTACCATACATTGCAACCTTATTTGTTAAGTGGTAACGTATAGCACATTACTTATATAACACCTGTATTGTGCATTTTGCTACTGCAAAGACGGTATTCCTAAGATTGCCGACAATTATTGCAACATAATGCTTTTGGACAATAAAAAGAGGTATATAATTTATTCAATTCATATATCATTGCTAAATAACTATTTATACTTCGAATTTTGATAAATGACATATTTTCACAGGGTACTGTCAGTTGTAAGTTTTGATTTGCATGAATACTTCGGAAATCACATGATTTCACCCGACAACATGACGTCATCAATTTCCTCCCTCCCCTGGCGATTTGAACCTTATGTTTACGATTGATGACGTGGGCATCAAGTCGTGGAAACGGACTTTACACACATACACTACACATACACAGACATACAGACATCATCGTAAAAATAGTATATTCGTATTTTAGGGACTCTAAAACGTGTTTATTTATTAAAAACTCACCATAGAATATTTTAACTAAAGACAATACATTCCTTACCTTAAAGTAACGGAAGGTAAAAAATATAAAGGAATGAAATTTCATAAATTAACTATTTATATTTAAAAAATTCTGATCAAATTCTTATTGAAAGATGTCAGTGTCAAGTGCAATTGACATAGTATGTTTGTGTTATACTTTTTCTGGAAAAATAGGATCTTTTACTAGAAACTTTATGTATGGAATTTGTATAAAATACATAGAACTGCCAGTAAGTAATGTACAAGAAATATAGAATCTTTTGCAAGGACTTTCTGTATGGAATTTGAACAAAATACATAGAACTGACGTGTAATATGCTGGCCACATCAGATTTTTTTTTATATACTTCTTATTATTAATTTGAAACTGTGTACTCATAGGTATAACAAACCAGGTTCATACGCCTTACAAATTTATTAACTAATATTTTGCGAGTAAGCATGCGATTAGCAAGTCACTTGTCCCGACTATTATAAACAATGTAATAATATATATTACCTTCCGTCACCTTTAGGTAAGGTCAAAAAATTCGGTGGTGAGTTTTTGATGAATAAGCACGTTTTAGAGTCCTTGGAATAATATCTTACTATTTTTACGATGATGTCTGTATGTATGTATGCATTTTAAAATTTTAAGTTTTTATTGAAAAATCACTGTTAATTATCATTTTTCCATATTTAATGTTATTATAAATATTAAATAATATTTTATTCTCCATACGATATGATTACATTCTATACTTCATATTCAATGGACATAGAGTTAAAAAATGATAAAAAAATTAAATTTCATAAAGAAGCTAGCTATGCTATAACCATGGAAACCGCTACTATGTTAATAAAATGCTGTTTGACAGATATCAATGTCAAGTGCAATTGACATGTTTGTGTTATAATTTTAATGGAAATATAGAATCTCTTAGGTATATAAAACTTTTTGTATGGAATTTGTACAAAATACGTAGAACTGACAGAAGGTAATATGGAATCTTGTGCAAGAAACTTTTTGTACGGATTTTGTACAAAATATATTGAACTGACGGAAGGTAATGTCCTGATTTTTTTAATCGTGACAAGTTAAGTAGCTAAACTCCTGTATAGTTAAAATCTTTCAAAAGAAGTCAAGAAACTTATTAAACCCTAAGAATAAAAAGTTTTCATTGGTTTTATCTCGACTATTCTTCAGAAACTATTCAAACATTTTTCCTAAAAATCTGAAAACTTATAATATAATCTAATTATAAATTATAACCATTTTCAATAGTATACTAACATTATCATAGTCAAAATTCAACTATTTCAGACAATAAAGTGAAAATATAGATAAATTAATGAGTATTAGTAAAACAAATTTATTCACTAACTAACTAACTAACTAATGGCTACCATTTAAAAATACATTGGTATGATTAAAAAACAAGTGAATTTGTTATTTTAGTCACAGCTTAATCAGTCTTGATTATGAGTAAATACTACCAGCCTATGTGGTTGTAAGTATTGACAATTTTTCTTGGAACATTAGTATAAAATCTTGGATTTCTTAAATAAAGTCCTAACAATACATATACATACCTATATAAAATATTCTGATGGAACACACATCTTTGCATAATCTCCCAATTAACAATTTTTGATTTCTCATTTTTAATTGTATGAATTTTGGCTTGAATCATTCGATGTTGCACATACACAAAACCTATTAATAAGATAAAAAATGTGTCGAGTTGAACGACAGAAAACCACACACTTGTCAAAAGGAAAACAGATTGGAAACAAAACATAATTTCATAATAAGGACTTGTTTTTAGAATTTCCTTATTTGGAATCCATATTTCCATTACTAAAGTTTTATCAGCTTTTATTCCTGCTTGAATTATGAACATATAGCAACACATCATCATGACCACGCTGTTGATGGTTGCAATGTATTTAGCCCTTCTGTAGATGGTGAAAAATCTTTTTTGTAACTTTTCATCACAGCTTTCCACTGGCCAGAAGTCATTCCATGCTGAATCAAACATATCGGCTAAGATTTTTGATTTCCTAATTGACGTTAAATATTTAGCTACCGTCTGAAAATAAATGCGAGGTTTATTATTGCGCCTGCCAAAGTATTCATTTTAAATGAGCCACCATTGTTATCTCGAGAACTATATAAGCTAGAGGTGGGCGCGTGAGTAACTTTTTGTTTAAGATCACACACACTCACGTAACTAAAAATGTAATCACAACCAATCACGCACGACTTTGTTTGATTCTCGCTCACGATTTTATTTTGGCACTCAGGACAGATCGCGCCCGGCGGGTCACGTTCATGTCACGTAATTGTTTCTATGTACATTTAAGCCTGTTTAATACAGTCATAAGTTATTATCAAATTTGTTAACAAATTGATAATAGGTTAGGTAACAAATTGGATTCATTGGAAACGAATATTTATGAACAAATAGGATGTTCTATTTCATCACAAATATCATTATAAATTTGGTAACAAATTTGTTAAAAAAAATTATGATCGTGTCAAACGGGCTTAAAGATATGTATATCTTTAATAAAATCGGAGCAACTGTGTATACAATTATGGGCAGGGGCGTAAACTACGTGGGTGCACGGACGCACATGCACCCACAGAAAGTAAAAGTGCGCGGCACCCACAATAATTTTGCCCTAACATTTTAATTATACTTCATACATTGTAAAAATGAGTTGTCAATCTTCTAAAGTTGTTTAAGAGTAAATTGACAATTATTTAATCGTGTCATAATGGCAGTAAAATACTACTATTAAGCCGAACAAACGGATATGTTAATAATTATAGGATATTGCGAAGGAAATTATTGGTAACCTATAAACAATTGTTACTGTCATTAAAAATTATTTGTTTGACATTTAGATAGATTATTAGATGAAATTTATTTTAAAAATTGCACTGTGCAGTTAGTCATATTTTATTTCTTTCTGCCTAAAATTTAGGCCTAAATCGTTACAGATATCACAACATACGCAGAGACAGAAAAGTTTACCATTGATTGTATCATTGTCGTGACACCTAAGTATCATAAAGTAGTGGTTCACTAATAATAAGAAATATCATCTTAAAAGATGACATATCCATATGCATTTTCATAGCAAATTTCATTCAAACCGAACAAACCGTTCTGTCATTATAAGCAATTGTCGTCTGCTCGTCTGTCAAATTTCTAATATGTGTCAGGAATCTTACGGTACATTTTCGGTTTTTCGGATATACTTAGATAAATTTAGTTAAATCGTGTTATTTTGGGCCCAGGAATCAGTGTTTAAGCCATGTCTACGTATTTTAGAGATACCTGTATATTCATATTATGTATAATTTTTTTTTTTTGTAGTATATATTAATTTTATATATATTAAATGTACACAATTTAATATATGTATAAGAAAATAAGTATGTTATTTTTACTGTTTTATTTACATTTATAAAAACATATAGGTACCCATATTTAAAATAAGAATAGTGCACCCACAGCCAAAATTAAAAGTTTACGCTTCTGATTATGGGTACAAACAATAACACTATTTTTACGCAAAAAATACTGTTGATAACATATTTAAACATGTGAAGTAAAAAATGGAAATTAAGACATTTACGCCTGATCGCGCACGATAATGTTTTAGTGCCTCACGTTCACGTCCAATCACGGCGCAAAATTTAAATTATATTCACATTCACGCAGGTCACGTCGTGACCCATCGTTACCTGACAAAATCACGGCCCGGACCCACCTCTCCTAAAAGCTCCAAAAAAGGTTAAATGGGTTAACAATTTCGCCTAGTGGTTCTCAAAATATTGGACCTAACTTTTTCGTTTTAAATTGAAACATGTATATACAGTAAACTCCGGTTATAACGGACTCGAACGGACTGTCAGTTTAGGTACCTTATATCCGAGGGTACGTTAAAAAAGAAATAAAGTTTTATAAATCAATTTAAACATTCATTAAATTTATTAGAATAAGATACTTATCATGACAAAAACAAAAATTAAATATGTTTATATTTTCAATGTGTTCAGCCTTTTCTTATAAAATTGGATCGCTTATTGTTATGTTCAATGATCTCTGAGTTTTAAACTATTCAAGTGATAACGTATCCACATCCTGTCAAATTGGCTTTGTAATTTCTTTAATTGATAGAGATTTACTTATAGCCACTTGCAATATTTTCTGTTCATATGCTTGAGACAGTTGATTTCGGCAAGTTTAATTCTTTACATAATGCTGTTTGTTGCATACGACTTTCAATTTTTCTAATTATGTTTATTTTTTCTAGAAGAGTAAGTGTCTTTTATTTCTTTATTTGAGACATTTTTGGTATGACTTATACCTTCAACGACTGTTTCTGCGTTACTGACCTATCAACTGCGGAATGAGATTGTTTACGTCTTGAACACCTGAGGTAGGTACGTAATAGCCGATGTTGAACCGATGTAAGGATATACAAAATAGTATTGATTGTACCTTATAAATCGGTACGTTATAACAGGAAAAAATAACATTAATTTAAATAGAGCTGGGAACGGGAATGGGATAGGTAAAAGAGTACGTTATAACCGAAAGTACGTTATATCCCATGTACGTTATAGGCGAAGTTTACTGTATTTTCTATTTGCTTATTCTTTAGAATAAATTCAATTATATATTTTCATATTCTCAAATAACGATTTTTTGAAAAAAATAATAAAGTTTTATTTCAATATGACCATAATAAAAGTAAGAGTTCAACGAATGGAAAAAAAAGAACACTTAAAATATTAAATAATATTAAGGCTGAATTTTAAATTTTCTTTGTGACGTAGGTAATACGTGTATTCCAGAAATAACAAACAGTCACCCGAACATCATCCGATACACCCGAATAAGTATTCTTAGATGAGGCGGGGTGAAGGCAGGGTTTCACATTTGCTCAAACACAAATGTACCTGCGTCATCAAAAGCATAACATCTGATATTTTTAGAAGAAGTAATTTATAGTAAAAATTATGGAATTTTCCTTATCCTTTAATTGTTCATATTTTCAATAAACTTTTAGTATTTTTGATTACTGTGGAATAGCTTGGCGGCTTTTTTATCCTATTGTTCTGCAGAGTTTCTCGTAATAACCTGGAATGTTCTAGAATAACATGGAGCTATATAAGCCAAAGCGCCTCGTCGTGAAAGGGTGTTACACAGTTAGTTAGTAGAGTTTCGTTAGTGACGTCGGACAGTTGAATACCGTTATAAATAAATAGTGACATAAATATTGTGATATAAATATCGCGTAGATAGTCTGCAACAATATCCAATCGACCGGCAGTCTAAGATTGAAACGCATAGTGAAATATTTAAATAAATAATCTAAGTGTTTAAGTATTTCGTAATATTCTTAGTCTTAAGTTAGTATTTAATACTTGTTGAATCAGAGTAATCGTCATTTTTATTATCTTTTTATTATTTATTTACGTTTAATAAACATTTATTTTAATTAATAACATTGCTTTAATATATATATATATATATATATATATATATATATATATATATATATATATATATATATATATATATATATATATATATAAACATAAATATAAATTGCTTTACCTGTATTAATCCTAAAATCATGAGAGTATCTTCCATAAGACTGCTCACAGTTTCATGAGGAGTAAATGCAAAATTTAATGTAAGGAGAAGAACGAAAAGAGCAATTATAAAAACACTAACGTAACCGATAAATTGTTTTCTTAATGTTCTTTCAAAAGGGTTGCATCCACCATAACTCATCCATTTTACAATGTTTTTAGTCATATTCTTGGGATTTAGCTGCAAATATATAGAGACATTTTAAAAACGAATAATAGTAAAATCTATTTGCACTTAAACAATACAAACTTATACGTGAAGTGTTATTGTTATTAAACTAAATAACGGCACTGGTTGATCTTTCTTCGCAAATTTGTTGAAAATACAAAAAAAAATATTGACCTATTTATTAACAATCATTTGCAATACATACCCAACTGGTATCTTTCTCTTTCGCCATTTTGAAACCAATTAGTTGGTAAAGTATATCAATATTGACAATGCTATTCTTAGAACACTTTTATATACTGTATAGACGTTCACAAAGAACTCATGACACCTTCCAGTCTTTCTACGTCAATTAACTATTACTAGTGCTTAATATTTTATTACTTTTGCAAACTATTTTATTCCCAACTTACTTTGAAATATAAGTTGATATACACTTGAAAAATGAATTCAAATATAAATTTAAATCTTAAAATTTCTATAATAAATTATATGAATTGCTAATTAATCTGTTTTAACAATATTTCGATTTTTTGTCAATTAAAAAAGTATCCGTTCTATGTACTTTTGTATTTTACTATATACATATTTTCTTGAACAAGCCAAACTAAAAGTTAATAATAAATAGAGTCTAAGGTTAAATTTAACTAAAACTATAATAATTACCCCTTAACCTTAAAAATAATTTTAACAAAAACTATATACGTATTTCGAGAACTAAGTTCTCATCATCAGTAATACAACAAGTGAAAGTTAAACAAAATAGTCAAGATTACTCAACATGTCAACCATGCCAGAGGTCCTAACAACTCAGAGTTGTTAAGGGGTAATTATTATAGTTTAAGCCAAACTAATAATATTATTTATTTTAATAGTATATTTTTTCGATCGGACGAAAATTGACATGTTTCCGGTGTGTTTTCGAACCGAAATATTATAAGAAAACGATAATACATTTAACATCATACGAAAATTATTTATTATGATGTACACGGTACACCTATTATTAATTTTTTTTAATAATTGTGAATATGTACCTAACATTTATTCTTACAGTCTACAAATATATGCTCATAATAAAAGTTTCCTACGGTAAATAATAGTTATTTGTATATCAAGGCCGCGAAATCACTCTTTAGCGTACCGAGAGAAAAATTGTCGCCGAGGCCGCTTGCGGCCGAGGCAAGACAATCTCGAGGGCGCTAAAGGATTTCGCGGACAAGGTGTACACAATATTTTTTGTGCAACCGTAAAAAATATGAATTACAAACTGTATTAATTTTAAACAGTTTCATTGTAAATAGGAAGTTAGCTCTCAAGGTGGCTATGGGATTGACATTTGACAGTTCGAAGTTTTGGATCACTCCGCTTCGCGTCGTGTTCCAAACTTCCTTCTCACAAAATAAAATCACTTTTAACACGTATATCATACACTATTTTTTCTACAACACATATTTTTCATTTAAATTTGTACTTGTAAAAAAAAATTGACATGTCAAAAATTCGTCATTACCAAGGTAATTTACTTTTAACACTACAATTAAAATATCGCATTTTTAATTGTAATATGCCTTGTTAAAAATTCAATTTTTAATAGTGTTTGTAAAGACTAGTATAATGTGTATCTAGTAGGAAAAGTGATATATTCCCGGACGATGGTGGAGATTGCGGGGCGAGCCATAGGCGAGGCCAGCAACACCAGGAGTCCGGGGAGTCACTTTTCCTACGTGGTACACATACAATTTTTTTTTCGATCGGTTTATATTCAACAATTAGTTATTTTATATTTCATTTATAAATGTCAGACAACAAATCTGAGGATAGCGTAACTGTTTTTTGTTTATTTATTTTCAAAAAAGTCAAAATATATTTGAAATCCGCGTACTGTCCGGGAATACTTTGTCACGTGCCGGAAAAAATATGCCCGGACTGTTATTTTTCGTTGCCTAGCAACTACACTAAAATTCAGGAACAATGCACTTTTCGGTTCGAAAACACACCGGAAACGTGTCAGTTTTCGTCCGATCGGATTAGGTATCATACATATCGTTTTTGAGTGTGGTGTAAACCAACACTTATTTCTCCTTCGAGTTACAAATAAATTTATAAATGATTTTAATATATGATTTGGGAATAGGCACTTGTTTACTAAAGTCGTGTGTTTCATTCCGCTTGTATATAATTTACTGATATATATTTCCTCGTATAATACGTAGTACAATATTTTTTTTTAAAAAACAAAAGCTTAATTTTTATGGCGTCTCGTGGCCGCGTGCCTGAGTGTTGGGACGCGAATCTGGGGAACCAGGTTCGATCCTGACCGACGCCAAATATTTCAAATTTTAAATGGCACAAAATTGACCCCTGTGGTGCACTCTCCACGCCAGCAATGAGTGCCCGTGAGGTGACGCCTGGTAAACGCCCGCACGGTCCAAATATGTCATCATCATTACCGTATTCTGTATATACAAAGCATATTGGCACACCCAGCAATGGGTAATATGCCGTGATGATATATTTATATTTATTTTATTTTATTTGATTTTTAAATATATAACAGTATATTGAAAAGCAAGTATTACAATGATCCTTAATGGGGTCTCGTGGCCGCGTGCCTGAGTGTCTGGTCGCGAATCTGGGGAACCGGGTTCGATCCCGACCGACGCCAAATATTTCCAATTTTAAAATGGCACTAAATTGGCCCCTGTGGTGCACTCTCCACGCCAGCAATGAGTGCCCGTGAGGTGACGCCTGGTAAACGCCCGCACGGTACAAATATGTCATCATTACCGATATCTGCGTACAAAGCAGATTGGCACACCCAGCAATGGGTAATATGCCATGATATATTTATTTATTTATTTTTACTTAATGTAATACGAGTACAGTTTGCGTAATCGAGCCGTAGGCGAGTTACGCAAAGTACGAGTATTTCATACGGATATTATGATTGTGGTTTTCATAGTATTTTTCCTAGTTCATATTAATGTTTTTATTTCAAAATTATTATTGAAAGAAATATGTATTAAATATCAAGGTTGGTAACATTGACAGTTTCAATAAACATTTGAAATTTAATTTATTTTGACTTTTGATAACGGTTGGCTACTTACATAGAAGTTAGAGTTAAAATTTATATTTATTATGTTATGAACCTACAAATAAATACCTTCAATTTTAATTAAAAGAGTGCTTTACTGTTTGATATAAATATTTGACTGTAAAAAATTAATTGCAGTAATTTTCCATGAGTAATAACTGGTAATGACAAATAACATGAAATATCTTTATTTGACATTTAGATGAAATTACCAACTTCACAATTTAAAAATCCCCAAAAATATTTATACAAAATTGTTCATTGCAACACCGTTTTTGACAAAAACATCGCGGAATAGGAAAAATAGTTTTTCGCTTACTCAATGGAAAAGAACGTCTTTTCTCGGTAAAAAAAAAACAGTAAGAAAAATGCAGCTTTTTACCTCTCGCTAAGAGACATTGGCGTAGCCAAGAGAGGGGGGGTTCGGTTTAAACCCACCTCTTTGAAAATATTAATACGTATTTAATTTTAACGGATAAGTGATATATTTGATTTTATAGTAGAAAATTATGTTATACCTGTAATTCGTTCTACATATGCATAAGTTAACACTTTGCCTACTAGAAGGGTATTTCATAAAAAAAAATCCGGACACTAAGATAGTTTTTGGGCTAAAGTAATTTTATTTAACCCAAAAATCAATATAGTTCAACAAAATAAGATTTTATAAAAAAGCGAGATTAAAAAGCGTGTGTCATAATTTGGTACATATAAATCGCGTTCTTTTTATGCGTTACCTCACCTCAGCTCTAAGTGAGATAAGTTGAGTTAAGATTTTTGTGAAGTAAAAAGAACAACAACAAATACCGTTCAACTGTCTGTTTGAAAATCCGAAGTACTGTCCGCTGAACTGGACGAAAATTATCCATATCACTCATGTCTTAATTTAATAATTGCTCCTAAAAATAAACTTAAAACATTATAATAAATTTTAAATAATTATAACTTAAACCCCAGCACAATATCTTTAATATTATTGGTCATTTTCTTAAACTAACCAATAAAATAATAATATTATTAAAGGAATAAATAAATAACCTTTTCAATAACCAAACTAATTGTATGTGACAGCAAAACATTCAGAGATTAAAAACTCAACAAGTACAATCCCTTGAGGTGACCAGTTACGACAAAACGAACAGTCAAAATGAGTGAGGCAACTGAGGTGAGCTAGACGAACTGAGATATCATGTAAAAAGAATGCGACTATAGTTTCTAAAACAAGAAAACTATATAATTATTTTGGTTAAACGGAATTCATATCAAAAAAACATTCCATTATACATGTGCTTCTCACTACACATATCTGGAACGTCATGCTCACTCGTAGAATGTTCTTTATTGCATATTCTCTTCCGTTCCTTTTAGCTTTTTGTTTATGTCGGTAATTGAATCATCCGATTCAAAATCATAATCAACGTCACTTATATTATCAGCCTACTGGTGAAGTCAGCATCGCTCAGGTATTTTCCAGCCATTTTGTACTTGTGAACCCAATATAAAACTATACAAACTGTATTCCTTGAACCACACAGTTTCTGGGGAATTACTTGTTGACTAGTTTTGTATTAATGGTGGTACACATAGTAGCCAAAGTGTTAAAATAATTTTATATTCACTTATTGGAAATTAAACACTTTTTTTTCGTATATCTTTTGCATAAAATGTAAAAGTTTGACGCAAAATTGTGATTTACACAGAGAGAGTATAATTTGTTTGAGTAATTAATTTAATCTTTTAAAGTAGTCCGATCACGTGATATGTATCATGTACGAATTAACAAGTTAGCATACATTTATCTGTCTTATTTTTGCATTGACTGTAGCATTTCAAATTTAATTGAAAAAAAATCTGATGTGGACAACACATGATTTCCTTGTACGCAAAACCAACATAAAATATAGACCCAATTATAAAATTGCACGTATTTAACGTAATTTGACAATAACTTGTCGTAATCCATAGCAAGCTTTATTATAAAAACCAAAAAGTATGTAATTTTTAAATTTACATATTATCTCGCTTATACAAAGGGTTAATTTAATAATATTGGTTGTGCTAGACACAGAATTTAATTCTCTAAAACTATCATTTGAAGCATTTATTTCTAAAATCAAAATGAAACTACAGTCGAACTTCAGTAAGTCGAACTTCGATAACTCGTATTTTGGATAACTCGAATCAAACTGGTTGGCAATAGCGCCAAGAGTGAGAATTATGGGTAATTTTTACTTGATAACTCGTACTTCGATTACTCGATTATCTTTATAATTCGAACAGAATATTTGGCGCTAGCTTCAATAAGTCGAATGCTGGGGGAAATCCTCTAATTACGTGATTTTGTAACAGGTGTTTTTATAACATGATGATGGAGGCAGTTCGGTTTCTGCACTACTGAAGTTCAAATATGCGCTTTGTTAATTGAAGACATCCAACAAAAATTAAAATTTATCAATCTTGCTTTTTTCCCCTAATATGACATCTAAGTTGCAACCACTTGATCAAGGTGTCATACAATATGTAAAATGTCATTATCGCCGCAGAATTTTGAAAAAAGCTGTCAAATGTTTTGAAGAAAACAAACAAACTAACATTACATTAATGAACTGTGTTGATGATATAACCAATACGGGGAATATCGACGTTAAGCCTGGGACAATTTCTAATTGTTTTAAAAAAGCCGACTTTGGTCAGTATTCTGAGTGGGATTAAGAGAATGAAATTCCTTTGATTTTCATAAGTGAATGTATGAATGAAAAACGTGAGGAAGAAATTAAATTGCAATTGGAATATGAAGCTTGGAAAAATGTCAAAATTACACCAGAAGGTGTCACCTTAAATGATTTTATATATGTGAATGATGATACTGTTACTTCGTAGTTTCCCATGGATGAAGATATTGTGGAGCTCTACAAATCCGAATTTGTAGAGCTCGACAATACAGATGACAGCGAAAGTGATATGATGGAGGATGATTTGCAGCAACCACCTTCAAACGAGTTGGTTGAAAATTCGTTGACCGTTTTGCGTTCGTATTTAAAAACCAATGAACATACAACCGATTCCCTGTATAATGGTTTAAATAACATTGAAGCTTTTTTTATTCACAATCAAAATCAAAAATTCTCTCGTCAGTCACAAATAGGTAACCGACTTTTTTACACTAAAATAATGTTTATAACTTTGATCTGTATACATATATCAATCTGTATACATAAATAAATAATATTTATACATATGCATATTATTTAATAACCCGAAGTCTTGATAACTCGAACTTTTTTGTGGCAAGTCATGGTTTAAGTTATCGAAGTTCGACTGTATTATATTCAAGAAAAACTGTTAATAACTTCAGGTAATATGTCACTTCCGGTAGGCCTATTTTAACCAAAATCTACTATGTTATTCCCATTGACATAAAAGTCTTATACCTATACCAAATTTGAAAAGTTTTGTTTTATATTTTAAAATAGTTTTTCATTAAACTTTATTATAGGCTTTAAGTAAAGTACCACTTCTGGAAATTATGTAATGACCAAAAAGGGAGGTGCACAACTAGATGTCATAATAGTTCTAAATACGAAATTTCAACTTTCTACGACTACGACCGTTTTTGAGTTATGCGAGATATATACGTACAGACGTCACGACGAAATTTTTCGCGATTACAACACTCCTTTTACTATGTACAAGGAAGTAAAAACTAAATTCAATTTCAAAAGAAGTTAAATCAATTTCAAAAAAAGTATATTCAATTTCGGAAAAGGTAAATTGATATTATTTTTCTGAAATTGAAGTTACTTTTTCTGAAATTGAAGTTAGTTTTTCTGAAATTCAGGTTGATAAGGTATTGGGATTTTCAAGTATCAAAAGATGGCGCTGATCGCATTAAACACTGGTACACTTTTTGTTGACGTGTGTCAACGTAGCATTTCTGTCAATTGTATTTCTTTAGTTTTTGTATTATTTTCTCATTTATTAGTATTTTTATTTATAATTCAAGTATGTATAATAGAGTTTTTGTAGTCATATAGTTGTAGTTTCATGTAAATGTCAAATGTGTACCACTGTTTGTAGTTCTAAAAGTCGCCGCTAGTTAGCGTTTTCTTATTTGAAAATTCCAATAGAAAGACGCGCGATAAGGATGGATCTAAGACGCTTGTCTTTCAAAAATTCATATTATTTCGACTAAAGTTACGAAATGTCTTTTTAAAACTATGCTCGTTGTTGGCAATAGGGCGCGAGCAGACACGTGACTCGAGCAACCTTGAAGTGCTTGGAAGCTGATTTGTGTGCGCGTTACAAGACCAATGTTTTGACTTATTTTGATTTTGAACTGCTAAAATGTTATTATTATACAATTTTCAGACAGTAAAATACATTAAATTAAAAATATAAATTCTTAACAATCCAAATTAAAATAAGTCTAAACATTTGTCCTGTCAAAGGGAGACGCGCACACAAATTAGCTGATTCCAAGCTCTTCAAGGTTACTCGAACAGATGTCTGCTCGCGCCCTATACTGTCCCTTTTTTGTTTTATCATTTTTAATCAAAGCATGCTCCATACAGAAATATTACATGTTCTTACACATCTTCAAATAATTTATTTTACATATACATATTTCAGAATATTTAATTTACAAGTCATATGTTATCTGAACCGGGTGACACTGAAAAACGGGGCACTAAAAATATTTTTTATTCTTTATATTTATTTGTTAAATTTCTTTATACTTATATTTGTAAACTAGGCTTAGGAGCTCACAAATCATGGTACCTTTTGGTATGATGGTAGCGCTTTCGATTTAACCGAAAGTGTCATATTTAAAATGGCACAGCCTATATCTTGTGTCTGCCTTAAAGGTGTACATAGGAGATTAACATGGGAAATCAGTTTTATACAATTTCCTGCTCCTCTAATTATTTCAAGCAAAAGCGTAAAATAAAAATTTTAGGGCATGAAATACTGCAACTAAGTCAATAAACAGAATTATCTTTACATGCTTTATAACGAAAGAAATTAAATATGAAAATGTCGAAAATTACGTTGAAAATATTGATAGCCATGGAATTGAACAAAAAATAAATAAATGCTTGACGTTTTATCTGTCACAACGTAAGTTAACTTATTTGACGTTTCTGATTCTTAACGTAATTTTGGACATTTTCATATTTATTTTCTGTTGTTATAAAGCATGTAAAGGTAATTCTGTTTAGTGAATAGGAAATTGTAAAAAACTGATTTTCCATATTAATCTCTTATGTACACCTTTAAGACAGATACACGGTATATTTTCATATATATGTGTTGGGAATATACATACAATTACTAATTCAAAGTGCGTGAGTATTTATTGAAGAAATTACAAAAACGTAACAGATAATTATTAGTAATTAACCTGGTAATGATATCTCGTAGACTGTGAAAACAATTGAGATAAATGTTTAAATGCATACAAGGTTAATTATTCATAAATTTGTCTTACGATTTTGTAATTTATTTTTTCAATAAAAATGTACTTCAACCCGAGCTTGAAGCATATCGTTGAAGGGTCCGTGAAGTTGGAGTTACAATATCGCAATGCCACATCTTGGTTCACATAGTTATATTTTGCTCATTTTTTGCTATTTTTGCTGTACATCATGAAATTTTTGCTATAGCTATTCTCAAGTTATAAACAAATAAAAAATGTAACTCCATCTTCACGCTGGTGTTACAACTAACTTAAATCGAAAATGCTTTGGCACTGCCATATTTTGCTCATTTTTTGCTATTTTTTGCTGTATAGCATTAATTTTTTGCTTAATCCATTCTTAAGTTATAATCAAATTAAAAATGTAACTCCATCTTCACGCTAGAGTTACAACTAACTTAAATCAAAAATGTTTTGGTACTGCCATATTTTGCTCATTTTTTGCTATTTTTTGCTGTACAGCATTAATTTTTTGCTTAATCCATTCTTAAGTTATAAAAAAATTAAAAATGTAACTCCATCTTCACGCTAGAGTTACAACTAACTTAAATCAAAAATGTTTTGCTACTGCCATACTTTGCTCATTTTTTGCTATTTTTTGCTGTACAGCATTAATTTTTTGCTTAATCCATTCTTAAGTTATAAAAAAATTAAAAATGTAACTCCATCTTCACGCTAGAGTTACAACTAACTTATATCAAAAATGTTTTGGTACTGCCATATTTTGCTCATTTTTTGCTATTTTATGCCGTATAGCATGAATTTTTTGCTTAATCCATTCTTAAGTTATAAACAAATTAAAAATGTAACTCCATCTTCACGCTAGAGTTACAACTAACTTAAATCAAAAATGTTTTGGTATTGCTATATTTTACTCATTTTTTGCTATTTTTTGCTGTATAGCATTAATTTTTTGCTTACTCCATTCTTAAGTTATAAACAAATTAAAAATGTAATTCCATCTTCACGCTAGAGTTACATCTAACTTAAATCAAAAATGTTTTGGCATTCCCATATTTTACTCATTTTTTGCTATTTTTTGCTGTATAGCATGCATTTTTTGCTTAATGTAACTCCATCTTCACGCTAGAGTTTTAGGAATGCATACAAACTCCTAAATACACACATATCAATCAGTACATTTCTTGGCATATACATTTTTCTATCGTACAAATATGTCACTTGAAGTTATATTGCCCTGTTCATTTCGCGCCATGTACATTTGTTACTGTGTACAAATCTATAATACCATGAAGTTGCTGCGCTTCAAAGAATTCAAACTTGGCGCGTTAACTGCATCTCGAATTACACTTCAAAAACAAAACGTATTTTAATAAAAACATGTGTAATATTTGCATTATGTTTTAGGCTAACTTTACGTTTCTAGTTTTTATTAAAAGGAATAAAATATATTTTATTTTCGAAGTGTACTTCGAGATGAGATAACGCGCCAAGTTCGAATTCTCTGATGGGCAACTTCATGGTATAGATTTGTACAGTCACGAATGTACAAGGCCCAAAATGTATAGGCAATATAACTTTAAAGGATATATTTGCACGTTAGGAGAATATACATGCCAAGATATGTATAGAGTGATATACTCGTATGTGCAGTTCGGAATTCGTATTCCAAGCCGAATTTTTTGCTATAGTTAATCTCAAATAAATAAAAAATCTGGTATGGCTAACACAATATCTCCCGCCATTAACCGCCCGAGTCACAAAAAATATTAAGCTAATCCCTATTTTTAGATTAACAAATTTTACTCTAATTTTGGCAGTTTATTTCTTAAAATATAGTCTAATCTAATCCAAGTAACTACCTTTTTTGATAATAAAATGAAGATTATATTTTAAATACCGGGATAGAATAGAATTCACTAATCCAAAAATCCTAGCTTAAACTTTTTTACGAATCCTTAATTTTTATTAATCTAAATACATACCTACATATTTACTTTTGCTGGAAACTGTATTGAATTCCTTTCCTATTGTTCTATTTACTTTTTTCTTTTAAATACGTTACTATTATTAATTTGAAATGATTAGTTCATTGACAGTGACATTTATCTGTCAGTTATATACATTTGAATAACTGTGTAAGGAGTTTTGTTTGTTTAAAGCGTAGGCTCTGGGATTTAAACTATAGATAATTTCATAATTTTATCCATAATATATGTATAGATAGTATTAATGCAAAACTGTAGAAAATTTTATAATTTTTAATTTTTATAATAACGTTAATTTCGAAAAAATAACATTTAAAGGTATTTTTCGAAGAAAAAATATTTTGAGCTTCCTATAAAGTGCCATTTCCTGTTATGTGATTTACACCAAAATCTAATGGACTCTTTCCATAATAGAAAAAGATCGAAATACAAGGTTTCAAAATTTTCTGAATAATAGTATTTGAGTTAGAGTGAGGATCCACACATACATACACATATACACACATCATCGTGAAAATGTTAAAATTGGTTTCTAGGGACCTTAGAACCTGCTCCTTTACCAAAATCTCGATATGCGATTTTTAGCACGATCCCTATACCTCCCTTACCAATGGTAGCGGGAGGTAAAAAAATTTTTCTAACTCCAACTTCATAAATCAAACTAACTTAAATAGAAACTTGCCGCTATTAATATCTTGTTAAATTCATATTTGGATGAGAGATGAAGAATATGGAATGAGAATAAACATACAGATAACTAAAGTAATGAGAATAGCTACGGAAGAGGCACCCATATACATATGATTGGAAGTAGATAGGGTAAAACAAGTAATTATTTAGGTATCTATTCTTCGTAATCATACCATACATAACATAGTTATTAGAAATACAAAATATACTAATATATTTAACAACTGATTTGACATTTAGTTTCGATACGATATTGTTATTTAAGCAATAGTTAATATTTAACTTCAAGCGGTGTAACTGGCTCTAAATGAGTCAATATTTCAAATCCGTAACATTTGTAATCGCGGAACATATCGCAGAAGTAGAATTTAAAACTGATGGTTACTTTTGTATGTAAATAAAATTTAAATTATACATTTAAAATAAAATTATAAGTTTTTTGCTAGTTAACAGTGACATGAAATAAAATGTAATAGATAAATAAATAAATAAATAAGAAAATATAAACAAATATATTTGTAGCATTTACAAAAATCATTTAGTAGGTTATCATTATATATTCATATTATAAATTTTTATTTAAGATTAAATTAAAATTTATATAGCCAGTTGAACTTGCACTGCGTGTAGTTAAATTTTAACTTTTGGTTAAATTGGCAATATAAACGAAATGTCTAATGATTTGTTAAATACTTATTACTGTCAAAATTTCGATATGCACTTTTTTTGTTAATCTATACTTAAGGCATTAACTATAAGCGGTGCTACTGGCCAGTAATGAAATATAAAATTATTTTTGATTTTATAAAATATATAATAATGTTTATTAATTTAAACAATATTAAACAGAAGAACAGGGGCGGATTAAGAATTTTGCCGCCCGTAGACACCCAGAAAATTGCCGCCTTTTTAGAATATTAAAAGTATAGTCTCATTTCACGAATAGGAAGTTTGACCACACGAGCAGTAGGTTTTACTCTAGTTGCATACAATTTTTTTTTTTTGTTTACAATATAAGCGTGAATAAAAAATTGCTATAGCATTTAATTTTTTCACCCGTTTGCTTTACAAAAATGTACCTTTCTTTCTGCTTTTATTATGTTGAAAAATACCTACAAACTTTATGAACACATTTTAATGAGAAAGTGCAGTTTTTTAACGGACGAAATAAAATTAATTTTTAAATATTAACCAAAAATTATAATAATGGTGAAATATATTTTTTTTTAATATTTCCACTTTTTGCTTTTGATTTATTTTTGATTAATTTAAGATGAGTTTGAATTTTTAATAAATTAATAAATGTAAAATTAAAGATACGTTACAATTACCGACAGGGCCGGCTTGATCTTTTGTTGGGTAATGTGCAAAATTTTACTGTGGGGCTCTTGAAAATAACAGAAATTTCGGTAATGATAATGACATATTTGTACCGTGCGGGCGTTTACCAGGCGTCACCTCACGGGCACTCATTTCTGACGTGGAGAGTGCACCACAGGGGTCAGTTTTGTGCCATTTAAAATTCGAAATATTTGGCGTCGGTCGGGATTGAACCCGGTTCCAGTGGCCAGCACATAACCTCTCGCCAGATATTTTACTTGGTTTTACGCATTAAACGAAAAATATTTTAAATTACAAATACATATATTCAAGTCTCACTACAAAATAATTCTCACAAATATTTGTAAAATCTATGGGATATTTTAATATAAATTGTGTACAATACATACATTTTTTTTATATTCAATATCCTGAAATTTTCTTTTTCTACTTTCCTTTTCTTTTTCTTTATATTCGTCATTTTTTCGCAAATTCCTTTTACATTCTTTTTTACGTATATTCTTTTGCGTTGTTGACTTTTTATTTTCATAATCTTCATAATGATGTACAAATATTTTTGACAGTATCATACAAATATTTTTGACAGTGACATTTATGTGTCAATTACAAACATTTGAATTTCTTGCCTTGAAGTAGTTTGATCTGAGAATTTTTACATCAAATTATTTTATATGCATTTCGTTATCTCCAAATCTATAGAAGATATAATAATGAATTTATATTTATCGAATAAAGAATTTAACGTTCTTTAATATAAGTATTTACATAAATTTTAGATAAATAATATTTAGATGATTTTTTTCTTGTAACTACTACTTCCGGTTGTCCAATTGTTACCAAAACTTAATCAACTCTTCCCATTATTGTTAGATTGAGGAATCCGTAGTTAAAAATGTCTTAAGTCTTATAGAATTTGAGAAATCATGGATCCAACATCCACACACACACACACACACACACACACACACACACACACACACACACACACGCACGCACGCACGCACGCCCGCACGCACGCACGCACGCACGCACACACACACACACATACATACATACATACATACGGACATCATCGTTAAAATGTAATAATCGGATTCTAGGGACCTTAAAACGTGCTTATTCACTAAAATCTGGATTTTTAGAATGAATCCAATACCTCTCTTAGCGAGAGGTAAAAATTCATATTCAAATTATTTTTCTGTATAGGTAGTTTCTACCAACATCTAAGACCTGCACCATAAGATTGACAGCTTTTTTAATCTCATAAATAAAATTGTTATGACTAGCACAATACTTCTTGCCATTTTCATTTTATGTTAGGTACATAAGATTTTGAGATTGAATGACCGCCAAGGCATTACGCTGCTTAGACATTTACTATGGACGGCAAATTAAGAAGAGTGTGATAAATTCAAAACTAAAATATATAATTATTTATGTAAATAGTCATTTTCATTATTGTAATCAATAATTTTATTGTAGACATCAAATTTTTCTTTTTAATCTGAAGAGTTGTAAGATTAAAATTTTAAAGAATACAAAAATATTGAACTAATTAGTAGTAAATACATATGAATTGTTTACAAATCGCGGGGCTTTTTTTCCTTTGAAGGCTGGGGCCTGGTGCGGTTGCGTTGCACCATTCACACCTGCCTCAAGCCGGCCCTGAAAAGTATAAAACATGATTTCTATTATTTGGATATTTGTTGAAAATAGAGCACATATTCCATCACCTAAGTCCCTGAAAAACACGAAAATTACAAATTCACTAGAATAATAAAAAGTATTTAAAAAATCTTACTTTATATGAATTTACCATCAGAAAACGTCGCGCTTTTTGATCGGCGAATATTTATTAAAATTTAAATTTCTAAAAAATTTGCCGCCCCCGAAAATTTGCCGCCGTAGGCACGTGCCTACTGTGCCTATGCGTAAATCCATCACTGCAGAAGAATATTTTATTTTAAAATTTTATGTAAAGTATTATACGATACATGTATATGTTGAATTCAGAAGATGTAATTATACATTTCACGAAAAGGACATCCACTTCATAAAGCGACTTCTCATAGTCTAATTTGAAAGTTTTTCCGCCACCTGGACAAAAATCACTTCATTTTCATGTAACTATTTACTTACTTTAAAAAATACCATCAATAACGTCACCTTTCGCACAGAACTCATCAACAATAACCTCCCCGAATTTCCTAAAGTGAGTTCTGTGCGTTAGGTGACGTTCTTGTTGGCATCAGTGGTCATGTGGCCACGTACAAACAAACAATTGCTCACCTGCTCATTGGCACCAACTTACAAAAGGAATGCACGAGAGAAGACCTGGCTAAAGCAACATCAGCAGCTCTAAATTGTGAATTTTCTGGAAAAGTACAATTTAGCTAGATCACTTCTCTGCCAGGGTTTTGGTTTTTCTCGCCGTCCTAGTTAATGCCAAGTGATGTACCTGGCTTAATATACTATATTACTACCAAATTAACGATTTTATATTAGTATATTTTGTATTTTTAATAACTATGTTATGTATGGTTTGATTACGATAAATAGATACCTAAATAATTACTTGTTTTACCTTATCTGCTTCCAATCATATGTATATGGGTGCCTCTTCCGAGGCTATTCTCATTACTTTAGTTATCTGTATGTTTATTCTCATTCCATATTCTTCATCTTTCATCCAAATATGAATTTAACAAGATATTAATAGCGGCAAGTTTCTATTTAAGTTAGTTTGATTTATGAAGTTGGAGTTCCATTAGATTTTGGTGTAGATCAGATAACAGGAAATGGCACTTTATAGGAAGCTCAAAATAGTTTTTCTTCGAATAATACCTTTAAATGTTATTTTTTCGAAATTAACGTTATAATAAAAATTAAAGATTATTAAATTTTCTACAGATTTGCATTAATACTATCTCTACATATATTATGGATAAAGTTACAAAATTATCTATAGTTTAAATCCCAGAGCCTACGCTTTAAACAAACAAAACTCCTTAGACAGTTATTCAAATGTATGTAATTGACAGATAAATGTCACTGTCAATGAACTAATCATTTCAAATTAATAATAGTAACGTATTTAAAAGAAAAAAGTAAATAGAACAATAGGAAAGGAATTCAATACAGTTTCCAGCAAAAGTAAATATGTACCTAAGTATGAATTTAGATTAATAAAAATTAAGGATTCGTAAAAAAGTTTAAGCTAATCCTCATTTTTGGATTAGTGAATTCTATTCTATCCCGGTATTTAAAATATAATCTTCATTTTATTATCAAAAAAGGTAGTTACTTGGATTAGATTAGACTATATTTTAAGAAATAAACTGCCAAAATTAGAGTAAAATTTGCTAATCTAAAAATAGGGATTAGCTTAATATTTTTTGTGACTCGGGCGGTTAATGGCGGGAGGTATTGTGTTAGCCATACCAGACTTTTTATTTATTTGAGATTAACTATAGCAAAAAATTCGGCTTGGAATACGAATTCCGAACTGCACATACGAGTATATCACTCTATACATATCTTGGCATGTATATTCTCCTAACGTGCAAATATATCCTTTAAAGTTATATTGCCTATACATTTTGGGCCTTGTACATTCGTGACTGTACAAATCTATACCATGAAGTTGCCCATCAGAGAATTCGAACTTGGCGCGTTATCTCATCTCGAAGTACACTTCGAAAATAAAATATATTTTATTCCTTTTAATAAAAACTAGAAACGTAAATTTAGCCTAAAACATAATGCAAATATTACACATGTTTTTATTAAAATACGTTTTGTTTTTGAAGTGTAATTCGAGATGCAGTTAACGCGCCAAGTTTGAATTCTTTGAAGCGCAGCAACTTCATGGTATTATAGATTTGTACACAGTAACAAATGTACATGGCGAGAAATGAACAGGGCAATATAACTTCAAGTGACATATTTGTACGATAGAAAAATGTATATGCCAAGAAATGTACTGATTGATATGTGTGTATTTAGGAGTTTGTATGCATTCCTAAAACTCTAGCGTGAAGATGGAGTTACATTAAGCAAAAAATGCATGCTGTACAGCAAAAAATAGCAAAAAATGAGTAAAATATGGGAATGCCAAAACATTTTTGATTTAAGTTAGATGTAACTCTAGCGTGAAGATGGAGTTACATTTTTAATTTTTTTATAACTTAAGAATGGATTAAGCAAAAAATTAATGCTATACAGCAAAAAATAGCAAAAAATGAGTAAAATATGGCAATACCAAAACATTTTTGATTTAAGTTAGTTGTAACTCTAGCGTGAAGATGGAGTTACATTTTTAATTTTTTTATAACTTAAGAATGGATTAAGCAAAAAATTAATGCTGTACAGCAAAAAATAGCAAAAAATGAGCAAAATATGGCAGTACCAAAACATTTTTGATTTAAGTTAGTTGTAACTCTAGCGTGAAGATGGAGTTACATTTTTAATTTGATTATAACTTAAGAATGGATTAAGCAAAAAATTAATGCTATACAGCAAAAAATAGCAAAAAATGAGCAAAGTATGGCAGTGCCAAAGCATTTTCGATTTAAGTTAGTTGTAACACCAGCGTGAAGATGGAGTTACATTTTTTATTTGTTTATAACTTGAGAATAGCTATAGCAAAAATTTCATGATGTACAGCAAAAATAGCAAAAAGTGAGCAAAATATTACTATATGAAGCAAGATGTGGCATTGTGATATTGCAACTCCAACTTCACGGACCCATCGTGGAATTCGTAATTTTACGTTGAATTCGTAATTTTACGTAGATTCCAAATAACATATAAAATTATACAGGTTGCCCATTTGAAATATGAAAATTAATGTCACTTCCAATTATACCATGATTTGTGAACTCCTAAGCCTTCTTGACAAAAAAAGAAAATTAAAAAATAATTAGAAATAAAAAAGTTATTTTAAGTAGCCCGTTTTTCAGTGTCACTCGGTATAATTACAATTAACATTTAATAATATTAAATGAAAATTTTATGTGTAACAGACATTATATATTAATCATATTTACATTTGTGAATGATATATTGTACAAATAATAATAATAATAAGCAGTAATTAAATTTATAGATATTATTTACGAATATTTACATAATTTCCTTAAACTCTATTGAATAAACAAATTTTACAAAATATTTTATGTTTTTATACTCTCGTCCATTGAAATTGGCCAACTCCCTGTACTGGTTTAGATTAAGTTTTAGTCTCCTCGTGTCAACTAAGTCACATTCATAACTTAAATGGTAAACTGTTTTATTTTTCGCACCACACTTACATATTTCACTATCTTTTATATTAAAAGGATTATAAAATTTCACAAGTTATCCCCTTCTATTATCAAAATCGTAACGACAACATACACACCTAGGGCGGCGAAACTTTAAAAAAAGGTTTTATTTGCTCCGTTTGCCAGAAATACACCTTGTCTTCGTTGTTCATTTATTTTTAAATATCGCTGCCAATTCGTATATATTCTTTAATGAATTCAAGAGGCTTTACGCCTTCTGGCTTCAAAAATATGTTGATTACTCACAGTTAGTGCTCCTCTACGAGTCAAATACGTGGAGTTATCTTTTTTGAACATTCTTGCATTATTCCTACTAAATAGTCTTTCTGCATTTTCTTCCAACTAATTTGAATCCACTTTTACAGCGTACATTCATTAATACGTTGTTATGCTCAGGAATATTATTTAGTATAGAAGTAAAATCGAAACAAAGCACTTCAGCCAGAACAAAAATCAATATAATAAACAATATTTGCTTCACAAATGCCATTTTATTAACTGCGCGTCTAACTACATATTGTAAGATAATAAATATTTATATAAATAGATCCAATGTAAGACGATGACTTGAAAAAGATAAGTTTACAGAAGCAAAGATGTCAATTATAATGGAAATGTTAAAGTTTTATCAGGGTTCTCTCTAATAATCAGTATGATAATATTCATCCTAAATATTTTATTTTATGAGAAACTAATACGTCCGATAATAAGTTTCTGCATTCAGGTTGTGCTATTTTTAAAACTTGGAATGCGAAATAATTCAGGCCACCGGAACTGAAAACAAATAAATTATATTTATACGGGTGTAAATGAAATAAGTACATTAAATTTAACTAGTAATGTAACTCGACGAGAGCAACAATATTTCTTTATATTTTTTTTCTGTATCTTCTAGTTTTTAAGTTAAACTTTTTTAAAGATTTGTTGCAAAATAAAGTTCGATAAATACAGCACAAAAATTGTCTGCTGGTAGTTGCAGGCATGCAGACACAGTAATTAATAAACGATCAACGGAAAACATTTACCTATTATTAAGAAATTCGTAATATGTAGTACAATTTTTAAAATAAAGATATTTAAATTTTGGATAACAAAATTATAAAGTTGTGTATTAAACCAGGCTTCTAAACATCTCTGAATAGAGGAAGAGCAAAAGCATAGTTATGAGGTTATGAGATGATTTATCGTCGACAAATCATAATAGTTTAAATACGGTATTCAAGTACAAACTTTTGTCCATTTAAACGAGATTCAGGAGTATCAAAAATTTTTACATTATAAACAAGTTTATTACTAATGTCAAAATTTAATTGCAACAACTGACGCAACTGCCAATTGCTAAAACAAAATTTTTCATAGCTATTGCTACTGCATTAAATTATTAGAAAAATAGTTGGAACGACTCGTCAATTTATGGGGTTGAAAAAATGCTAAAAAAAATATGCAATTTCGAGAAAAAGTTATTAAGAAATATTGTTATTATTGTTGTCGACGAGTCATATTACTAGTTATATTTAATGTACTTATTTCATTTACACCCTATAGATATAAATAAGAAAGGCTGGAATTTAATAAATACAAAAAAGATGTTTATTATACACGCTACAGAAAATTATGGGCCAAGTTTTTCGGCAAATTCATTTACACCCTATACATATAAATAAGAAAGGCTGGAATTTAATAAATACAAAAAAGATGTTTATTATACACGCTACAGAAAATTATGGGCCAAGTTTTTCGGCAAATTCAGTGATGTAAAGACTTTTTTTGCACGATCGAGTTATTTTTTATATATACCGATAGTGTTTCCAAGACAGTAGGTCTCATTTACAAATTACTGAACGGTAAGTGATGTGACTCACGTCGGTAAGTGATGTGACTCACGTCGGTAAGTGATGTGCTTCACTTACCGTTCAGGAGGCGAAACGGTAAATAAATAAAAACAAAAATCAAAGCTTACTTCCAAATTGACAAATATTTTTTTTAATCTGTCAAAATAATTTTCAAACTTATTTTTCTTTTAAATTTTGTTTGTCGATCGTGCAAAAAATAGTATAAGCATCACGAACGTTAAGGAATTACCGATCTCAGACAAAATTGGGACCTTCTCTTCGTCCAGTCCCCAAACATTGTCTTCGATCAGTAAACTGTCCTTACCGTTCTTAATACTTAATATACTATATTTAAGTGGTTCGTATTTATATTAAAAAATAATACCATTTAGATTGGGTATTTTCATTTTATTTTGTCAATTATGTATCTTATTATTTTAAATTGCAAAACATTTTAGTAATGGACATAATAATTTTTTTCTACAAATGTAAGTGGGCTTTTAATGTTTGTTTTTAACCAGTGTTAAAAGTGATAGATCATTGTTACTTTTGACACTAGTGTTAAAAGTGAATGTCAAAAAATTGTTAGAAATACAAATTTAAATTTAAAAATAGTGTTTGTAGAAAAAATAGTGTATGATGTACGTGTTAAAAGTGATTTTATTTTGTGAGAAGGAAGTTTGGAACATGACGCGAAGCGGTGTGATCCAAATCTCGTCGCTTTTAACAATTATATCATAAATAACTATTAGCCTTCTAAATACACTATAAAAATACTTTTAAATACTTACAGAATAATTAGAAATCTGATACATATTTAACTATTTTCTGAGAGATATTTTTAATCGGTATATAATATCTACGATCATTAACATAAAGAAAGCTTTATCAACTTATTTTCGTAAAGAAAGTTGCACTTTTTGCACTAGTACAGATGCTAGTATCTATTAAAAACTTATTATGACATAGTTATTGACTTATTTGTATTATTTACTAATTTAACTTTAAGAACGTTACTGAAATGATTCCTTCATTTTTTAAATAAGTATATATCTTAGAAAAAATAATATAGGTACACAACTCATGCTTTTGCTGAAACAGACCACTCTTCAGTACGCGCGTTGGTCTCAGGGACCAACGATAGTTAAAATTTCTATAATTTCTGTGTGAATTAAAAAGAGTGTATTATCGTTTTTTAAGTATTAAGTATAGTATGTGCTTTCTATCGGTTGAGGATGATTTTGCAGATCGAGACGATAGTAAAATAAGGAATCAAATTTTAAAATTTAATTTTGATATTTCGTCCCATTATTTGCACTAAGACCCGATCCTACCACCTCTAGTTAAAGTAACTGTTTATTAATCATTTGTTAAGAATTAAATTGAATGTTAGAAGCGATGCGAAAGTTTTAACTTCCAGTTAATTCTAACCAAAGGTGGTAAGAACAATTTATTTTGCAACATAATCGCTGGTTAACACTAGCTGTCACTTTAACAGGAGGTGGTAGGAGCGGGCCTCAATTTTACAAATAAACATTTTAAATTGTAATTTAATAAATATCTAATTTTAAAAAAATCTTTTTTATCCATATACCTACTTACTTCGTAAGATAAGATCACACGGCATTTTCCAAATATAAATCTCGATCCAGTTGGACAATGCACATCTATTATATTTTTATACAATGCAGCAATTTGACGCGTATTGTCGTTAACATCTTCATCACTTCTTACACCAACTATTAATATTGTATTAACCAGAAGCATGTAATATGTGAACATCATCTTAGCGACCTGAAAGAATAATACTTTAATTCCGTACTCTTTTATTATCTTACATGTATACACTGTATAAATAAACATACTTATGCATGTTATTATATTACTACGTGCGTAATTAAAAGGTAATCAGAATCAGAAGTTAGCAAATAAAATATAAAATTAGTATGGTTATCTTCTTAAACTAAGTCAAATAATATTTGGTGTATAAAATCTGATCGCGCATATTAAATTTTTAAATTATTTTACTTAATAGAGTATTGTCTTATCCTAGGGTCACGCCAGAATGGTTGAGCAAAAGAAAATTATGTAGGTCATAAAAACAAAATTTGCACTATCATTTTAAACAGTTATTTATCTTTCTCTAAATTTAATGTATAAGTAACGTGGAGTGTAGGTAAATACCGGGTGTTTTTTTTTTCAAGGTGCACATAGGATTAGTGATGTGCCGCCAAAAAATTCCCGCCGGGTTTTTAGGTACGTTTTTTCCCGGAATTTTTTTGGAAGATTCCCGGGAATATTATTTTTGATAATTTTCCGGGAAATTTTAAAAGATATTTCACCTTGATGTGTTGTTGCTTGTGGAAATTGCCCAATGTAGAGCACATGAAGGAATTTGGTCCAAACAGTTCATATGGAATTCTGCGAAAAATTATAATATGAGGCCCAGTATATGGTGGAAGGGAATTATTGGTCAATGTAGTGAGCTGTCCAAAATTGCTGTAAAATTTTTATCAGTTCCAGCTACCTCAGCTTCTACTGAGTTGAGTTTTTCTAAATTCTCAACAATACACACAAAAAACGAAATAAATTATCTACAGATCATGCAATAAAATTAATATATATTGCTCACTATTGGAGAACTAAGTTATAAACTAAGAAACGAGATATTTCAGACTTCGATATACCACCGAACCTATCGGTATCTGATACAGGACCTTTAATGTCTTCAATTGATATTAAATCCACAAATAAAATAAATATATCTTCAGAAGGTGAGAAAGGCGAAGACCGCTTCCATTCTGTAATGGACTACTCGTAAAACACTGATTCTGATATTTAATTATTTGTTTACATTTTGAATTATTAATAGTTTTCTTTTATATATTACCCATGTACACTTTCTCGATATTAATATATATATATATAAACAGCTGTTTTAAGTGTCCTTGAAAACATATGTGCTGGAGTCCCACTGTTTGTCGTTTGTGTTGTATTTTTCTGGAATCTCAGTGTTTATTGTAAAACACCACAACACACAACAAAATGGCTATATTGTCACTTTGACAAGTGTGGCTCCAGCACATATGTTTTCAAGGACACTTAAAACAGTTGTTTGCCCGCGCCCTATACATATTTCTTGAAGGAATTTCCCTGGAAATTCCCGGGAAAATTTCCCCAAAAACATTTCGGGTAAATTCCTGGGAATTTTCCCGTATCTTTAAATTTCGGGAATGGACCCATTTCTACATAGGAGATTAAGATGGGAAATTAGTTTGTTGCGGAATGTTGCCTCCGTTTTAATTTAGATGGTTGTGGTATGAATAGAAAGGTTAAAATTTCTGCATCAAGTGACACCAAAAACATGTAAATTATGTAATATTTTGGTCCCATAAACTAATTCTGAAACTTATTTAATAAAAAAGATAAACACCTATTCGACATTTTATGTCAGAATTTGTTAGCAATAATTTTATGTATGTTATTTTCTTTTTAATGTCTTGTAACAGATTAGAAAATGCTTGACAAATAATAAATTAATAAAATTATAACAATAAAATTTGCACAAGTTACAGGTTATAACAAATTTTGACACATAAAATGTCAAACATTTTTTTTATGTTTTTGTTCAAATGCAATGGCTATTGCTATTAATACAAAATTAAATAAATTTAATAATTAATAGACATTTTACATTTAAAGAGATAGAAGATATGATCAATGGGGATCTACGCATATTAAGAACAACAGAGATCCATTGCGTTTGTATCTAAAAAAAATTAGGCGTAAAATGTGAAAAAAGTCTCTGACAACTTTAAAAAGCATCTCATAAAAAGTTATAAAAGCTGTTGTTGAAGCTAATATGTCTAACGATGTAAATTTTCACCGACAATGTAGGTATTTTAATGTCTGCAATATTTTTGACGTTTCATTTGACAGCCCAACTGGCAGGTGTTCGCGCCATTTTCTTACTATTTGCAGCGATAGAAAGAGGTAGCCATTAAATTGAAAAGGTCTATTTATGGGCTTAAATATCACACATTTACATGTATTTGATATCGATACAGATATTTTTTTATCTCTCTAAATTAAAACGGGGGGCAACAGTTAGCAAAAAAGACTAATTTCCCTTGTTAATCTGCTATGTACAACTTGAAATAAAAACACTCGGTATATCTGCTCTACCAACAATATAGTAAGGTGGTTCTATCACCGAAGTATTTACGATAGATTGAAATGAAATTTAAATATATTATTTTTCAAGAGTTTTACATACGTAAGTAAAAATTCTAAAAAGATTTACCATCTGTGAGCTAAGATATTTAATGCTAAAATTCAGCAAACTACATTGGCAATATAGAAATGGTATCCTGTGTGGCACCTTTTTTCTTTATAATTTATACAATCTGCTTTGGCACACCCAGCAATAAGTAATAAGCCGTGATGATATATTTATATTTATTTATTCTTACAATAAACGACAGATTTACATAGAAAACTACTTAATGACAGTTTATATGACCAATATAAATGAGACTAAAAAAATTACCGGACACTAACTACATTTCAAAAGTTGGAAAATATGTAATTATCGATGAAATTTTCTCATTTAATAAACAAGTTATATATTTTTCTTTAATATACTTACCTACTTAATATTTCATTATTTTTATTCAATAATGACGTTTTAAACTATCATTATTAACTCCACAGCAACAACTATAATTAACTGTTTATTTGCTAATGAATTAAAATCGGTCTCACAGAATTTTAATTCACTCTGCAACAAGAAATGCATTTAAAATTATATCAGGCACGAAAATAACACTCACCACAGTCTTTATCAGACAGATCAGCCATTTTCATTATTTTTCACGACAGAAATGACACAAAATAAAGATTGTTTATAAATTATATATTAATAAACGACTTAACTTCTATCAACAACGATTGTCATGCACGGTCTACTAATTGGTTAGTTTTTTTTTTTTATTTTGTCAAAATTAATTATTATAATGTTTTTATTATTATTTCGACAAAATTGAATAAATTATTGTATAAACCATATGAGTTAATCATTTTTATTCACTCAAAGAATTAAACACACTCGCCCTACGAGCTCGTGGCTTAAACTTTCTTTTCATGACTAAACATTTTCTTAACTCACTTGGTGTATAAATATCTGTTATATGATATTTACAACAACAATTTAATTCATTTAATAACTAATATTTAAAAAAAATTGAATTTATATATTTTTATAAATTCTTTTTATTTGTGAAACTTTTTTTGAGACTGTCATGAAAAATTAAAATATTTTTTGAAATAAAACTTGCAAGAACACAATTAAAAGAAAAAAATAAAATCTATGCATTTTATTGATTTATTACCCTGAGCTTTATATCAACCCACATTCTTTTCAGATTTTATAGAATTGGTGCAATAATAAATATTTAATAGTAGGTATGTAGTCCATTAAATATAATTAATATAATATATTTGAAATACGAGAATGACAATAATTCTAATATCTCATAATACATATGATTTAACAAAATAGGTTTTGCGGTACTTACCTGGAACCATAGAAGCTAATACATATATATAGAATTCAGGTAGGTGAGGCCATATTTTTACAAAATTGAAATTTATATTTTATCCATAAAATTTAGCATAAATATTATATAATAATAAAACGAAATAACATAGTTATCATTTCGTAACTATTTAATTGGTATTAATTTAAAATAATAATAAAAATATATATAAAATTTATAATTTATTAAACTAATACAGATCTATCACACTATAAATTCTAACATACTCTAGTTACTATTATACACCACTTTATAATTACGATAGCCATTAATATTGTAAGTATATGTAAGTCCACACTTCCAATTTAAATTATTATTTGTCGAAAAGTTTGAGTCATCCATGGCCGCAAATACTTTGATTAAGGTTTATCTGAAACAAATTAAAATCCATTATTAAATTTATTTAAACATTCCTAAAAAAATATAAATAAAGTGTTTTCGTTGTTTCTCAATAAAAAATAATGAATTCTGGAAATTGTTGCAAGCAAAACAAAAACAGGAAAGCATAAAAACCACAAAATTAAACGTATAACACAATTTTTGATGCGTCATATTTTAGAACAATACACATTTCCGTATTTGAAATCCTGCGGACGTGACTATTATATTTATAGCATGCAGGGGTAAATATTTCCTTTACTCAGCAAAAATATTGAATTTAGTTTGTGCAATTAGTACGAAAGAATTGTAATTAGAGATTTGAAATAATTCAATTACAAATTACAAGTCTAGTCGTAGGTATGTTACCTACTAAGAGGTTCCACACACACTAATCGCATTTTTAAATTAAGTAAACGCGGTTAAAAAACGTAAATTCAAAAAATCAGATTTTTTGCTCTAAAACGTTATGTATAAAGCACCCCATAAAATTTTATGGGACAAATAATATTAGGAAAAAGAGTGTTTCCCATGTTAAATGCCTATTTTATGGATTTTCGTGTTCACTCTGTATGTAAAGGTGTCCAGCTATAAATAAACCAGTCAATATATGGCTTACTACGAGCGATTTCAACAACACAACATAAATTACTTATAGTGTTAACTCTTCTATTTAATGGTGGAAGTGGAGTGGTTTTTCACTTATAAACTGCAGTAACTATATCAAATCTTTTTAATTATTAATATTTTCTTCCGATAAATATTTAGAAATACATTTACGATAAAAAAGTAAATTATTACTTACTATAAAAATAATGACAATAATAATTATAATAATAATAAAAAAATATATACAGTAGACACCTTAACCGTTCCCGCTTTAACTATACCATTTTAAAAAAACCTTGATTTACAAGTTTACTTATTAAATTATCAAGTTTATCCATAACTTAAGAAGAGTTCAGTTGTCAGATTAACCGGCAAAGTCGTCAACCGGCCGTCATCCCATTCCCGTCCAGGCCGCATACAAGAGTGTCTAAAGCTGCGTACAGACCAAAATCAGCTTTCACGAACAGTTCGCGAGCTGTTCGCGAGCTGCTCGCGAACTGTTTGTGAGCTCAACGTCCACACCACTGTTTTCGAGTCGAGACTCGAGTTCGTCATTTAGTTTGAAGGCAGTGTTGAAATAAACGACTTGGATTGTCAATTTAAATAAATGTCATTAACATATGTCAACATATATTTATTGTTTTGTTTTTTTATAAAAACAATATCATAGTAGTATTGTGTATTAAAAAAATTATTAAATAAAACTGTCATATTTTTGCTTTCTGTAATCTTTGTATTTATTTTTCTTTCATATAATTCAACAGGTTATGGGCCCAGAGCTTAATCAGTGTATTTAATTTAATAGTTATCTAAATGTCCGAAACCATGAATGAAGATAAGCCCTATATGTTCGTCGGATCTAATTACGGAAACTGGAAGTATCGGTTGGAAGTAGTATTAGATCAGCATGAGTTGTTAGAATTTACAAGAAGTTCATGTCAGGAAATATTTAAGAAATTAAAATTAGATAAAACTTATTCTGATTCTGACAGGGAAGCTGAACGACTGAAGACAAGGGAAGCTCTGGAAAAAGATGCAAAGAAAGCTAAAGCTATGATTGTTAACAGAATTTCAGACTGTTATTTGGAATACGCAAAGGATCTACAAAGTCCAAAGGAGATAATAGAAAAACTTGAGTCCGTTTTTAATAGAAAGTCTATTGCTAGTCAATTATTTCTTAGGAAAAAGCTACTGCAGCTTAAATTTAAAGAGGAAGACTCTATGGAACATTTTCTTTTAGAATTTGACAAGACTGTAAGAGAATTGAAAACAGTGGGAGCAAAAATTGAAGAAGAAACTTTAGTATGTCAGTTATTGTTAGCTCTTCCTAAATCTTATGAAAGTTTAGTTACTGCTCTGGAAACTATCGACTCTGAACAGTTAACGGTGGCTAAAATAAAAAGCAGGTTGCTGGACGAAGAAAGGAAGAGGATAGGAATAAATGAAGAAGAAAACATAACTGATGGAAAATCTTCAGCTTTTGAGAGCAATACTAATGGAAAATCATCAACTTTTGATGGAAAAGGTGTAAAAAAGTATAATTCTACTAAATTTCCATTTAAATGTTACAGATGTGGAAAAATTGGCCATCGTCGGACTCAGTGCAGAGTTATATTGCCAGAAAATAAAAGAACAAGAACTGGGGCTAATATTACTATTGTAGAAAAAGACGAGAAAATGCACAGTGGTATTTCTTTTTTAGCTGTTGAAGATTCAGAAATAAATACTAGTGCTTTTGTTGGAAGTTATAATTCTACATTTGAATGGTATATAGATAGCGGAGCATCCGATCATATGGTTAAAAGTGAGGAATATTTTACATTACTAAAGAAACTAGAATATCCGAAGAAAATAGCTGTAGCCAAAAGTGGAATAACTCTTATTGCTGAAAAAAAAGGTACAATTGAAATATTGTCTCATGTCAATAATAAATCTATACCAATAACTGTAGAGAATGTGTTACTTGTTCCACATTTGAGCAATAACTTATTATCAATAAAGAGACTAGAGGAAAAAGGCTTAAAAATAGTATTTAAGAATCGGGAAGTTAAAATTTATAATAAAAATGGACTTGTAGCTATAGGAGTTGAGAAAGGACGTCTATATATTTTAAAATTTTCTCTAAATTTTTAACAGGCAAATAATTGCAGCACAAAAGATAACAGTAATTATGGCATAGACGGTTGGGTCACATAAATATGAATTCATTATTGAATTTAAGCCAATCACAAGCTGTGTTTGGAATTCCTATTTTATCTAAAAATAGTACAGTTATATGTGATTCTTGTCAAAAAGGAAAACAAAGTTGCTTGCCATTTAGAACATCTGGAGCAATTAGATCAAGACGAATCCTCGAACTTATACATAGTGATATTTGCGGTCCTGTGTCACCTGCCACATGGGATGGTAAGGAATATTTTATAACTTTTATAGATGATTACTCCCACTTTACCATGATATATTTGGTAAAGCATAAGAATGAATTGCTTACTTGTTTGAAAGAATATGTAGCTACAGTAACTGCTCAATTTAGCGTAAAAATATCCAGATTTAAATGTGATAATGGTGGTGAGTACACTTCTAAAGAATTTGTAGGTTTTTGTAAAAGTTCAGGAATACGTATAGAATATACAAACCCGTATACACCTCAGCAGAATTCTGTCGCAGAAAGAATGAACAGAACGATATTAGAAAAAGCAAGAGCTATGATATATGATTCAGAACTTAGCAAAGGATTCTGGGGAGAGTCCGTACTAACTGCTGCATATCTTACTAATAGAAGTTTAACAACATCTCTTAAATATGAAAGAAAAGGAAAAACTCCCGCAGAAATATGGTACGGAGAGAAACCTGATTTATCCAGACTTAGAGTTTTTGGTTGCAAAGTTTATGCACATGTACCAGATGAACGAAGAAAGAAACTCGATGCTAAATCGGTAAAAGGTATAATGGTTGGCTATACGACAAATGGTTATAGAGTGTGGAATCCGATTAGAAGAAAAGTATATTGTTCCACAGACGTAGTATTTGACGAAAGAAGAAATGAGGAAAATGACATAAAGATAAGTAAAGAAGATAGAACAAATGAAGAACATGATGAATTCAATGTTGACTTTTTTGAAGATAATACCAATGATTTAAGAAGATCTACTCGAATAAAAAGACCACCAACATGGACCCAAGACTATGATTTTAGCTACTTCGCGTTATCTGCTGATCTTGATTCTGATGTACCAGTAAGTATTGAAGATATAAATAATAGATCAGATTCTGAACTTTGGAAAGAAGCAGTTAAAGAAGAAATATCTTCCTTGGAAGAAAATAACACATGGGATATTTGTGATCTACCAGAAGGTAAACATGCTCTCACAAACAAATGGGTTTTTAAAATTATAAGAAATTCGGATGGAAAAATAGAAAAATATAAAGCACGTCTGGTTGTAAGAGGTTTTACACAAAAACCAGGTATAGATTATACGGAAACATTTGCTCCAGTAGCAAGAATGAATACCATAAGAACGTTATTTTCTGTGGCAAATAAAGAAGGAATGGAAATCCATCAACTAGATGTGAAAACAGCTTTTTTACAAGGATATTTGGAAGAAGAAATATATATGCATCTACCAGATGGTTACAGTAAGGACCAAAAGAATAAAAAGGTATGTAGATTAAAAAGATCCTTATATGGTTTAAAACAGGCACCTCGCAGGTGGAATATTCGATTTGACACATATATTAAAGAAATAGGATTTCAAAAATTTTAGAGTGATTACTGTTTATATTCCAATATTATCAACAAACAACAAATTTACCTTCTTATATTCGTAGATGACTGTATTATAGCATGTAAAAGTACTGAGTTAATAGGAATGATTAAGGAAAAGTTACAGAAGGAATTTGAGATGAAAGATATTGGACAAATAGGAACTTTCATTGGAATTAAAGTTGTTAATAATTTAAGCGATGGTACTTTAACGTTAAGTCAAGAACATTATGTGGAAAATATTTTGAATAAATTTAATATGTTGGATTGTAATCCTGTATCAACCCCCTTAGAAACTAACTTTAAAGTAATTTGTGAAAATGGTTTACTAACTAACAAGCCATATAGACAATTAATTGGATGTTTGATGTTTTTAATGTGTGGCACTAGACCAGCTGTTAATATTTTTAGCAGATATCAAGACAAAGCTACAGATATGCTATGGAAACATGTAAAACGTATCGTACGATATTTGAAGATGAGCAAAAATTTTGTTCTTATTTATAAAAGATCTGATGCTAATATTCTGGAAGGTTTTGCTGATTCTGATTGGGGAAATGATCCTAATGATCGAAGATCTACTTCAGGCTACTTATTCAAAGTTTATGGTAATTTAGTATCTTGGTCAACTAAGAAACAATCTACAGTATCGTTGTCGTCAACAGAAGCGGAATACATCGCTCTTAGCACATCTGCCTGTGAAGCAATATGGCTTAAACAACTATTGACAGAAATGAATATTTGTATTGAAGGACCAATTATTATTCAAGAAGACAATCAGTCATGTATTGCAATAGCTAAAAATCCAGTTTTTCATCGTCGCGTTAAGCATATAGAAATAAAATATCATCATCTTAGAAAACTAGTGGAAGATGAAGTAATAGAAATAAAATATGTTCCAAGCGCAGCACAGCAGGCAGATATTTTAACAAAAGCATTACCAGCATCAAAATTTATTCAATTAAGGACAAGTCTTGGTTTATTTAAATTGGGCGGGGGTTTTGAAGTAAACGACTTGGATTGTCAATTTAAATAAATGTCATTAACATATGTCAACATATATTTATTGTATTGTTTTTTTATAAAAACAATATCATAGTAGTATTGTGTATTAAAAAAATTATTAAATAAAACTGTCATATTTTTGCTTTCTGTAATCTTTGTATTTATTTTTCTTTCATATAATTCAACAGGCAGTTCGTCAGAAGTTCACTATACAGCTACACGTCCTGCATTTTCATTATTTTAAAATACATAGAAACAATGTCCACGTTGTCAAGCGAGGAAGAAAATATTGTTGCTTGTGCAAGTTTCTTAATTATAACAGCATTGAAAAAGAAGAAAGCAGAAAGACAGATAGTTTCCGTTCTACTTCGTCCGGTGGCATATTTAGAGCCGCACTAGTTTCTTGAAGCGAGTCTTTCTTCCTATTCCGCTTTTTGTAATGAGGATTTTTTGGATTCCATAAATTTGGATGCACTTCATATTGTTCGATTAAATTAATAATTTTCTCTTCACTCCACTCCATTGTTAAGAGCTAACCACACGATCGATCATCATCCATGAACGTCCACACTAGAACTGCTGTTTGCTAACACTTTCTTTGAAGTTACCGCTCATGTAGCGAACTTTGGCCGAACTTGAACCCGAACACGAACTGCTCGCGATCTCTGGTACACACCGACTTCTGCAGAGGTTCGCGAGCTATTCGCGAACTTGGTCTGTACGCGGCTTAACTGTCTACAGTAGTATGAATAAAAGTTTAAAAAAACGTTCCGTATATTTATCATTTAAGGTACTCTTGACAAACTTAATTATACCGAAATTATGTGTTGCTTCAACTATAAAAGCTTTGTTCATAGAACGGTTTGCAAACGGTTTGAATTTTTCTGTGAACACATAATAAAAACTAGTGTGCATTTATAAGCAAAATAAATAAAAGTAAGCAAATCTGGCTTGCTAATTGAAGTACTATGATGAATTTGAAACATTTATCTGCTGGTCACGCCATGGGTCACACTTTTTTTTTATGCTTTACTACTGTGACTTGCACTGCAAGTGGTCCGCGATAAGACGAGTTTGCGCTGGAGCGAACCTGCACAAACCAACACGAACCTTGCACGAACCAATGTGGTCAGCGTCTTTGATACATGCCAATTTACCGACAGCCGATGGTACCTCGCGAACAACGACGAACTACGCACCACGAACTGAAAGCAATAGCGAACCGTGTATATCAAACGGTGTTTCGTGATTTGTCGAGACAAATACGCCGAACTACGCGCCGTGTAACTTACTGCAATATCATTTTTGCAATTTTTTGCAGACACGAAAGTGTTCAAAAAATCGTTTTAAGAATACTGGGTAATTATCAGTTCAACATAATTCATATTTTTGACTTTTTCTAATAGCCATTATTTCAAAATCGTCATTTCCACTTGAATAATCATTTAAAAAGTCTAAATTTCCACTGGACATGCTACTATCCGAATCCGTCAATATTATTAAGTTAAAATTAATATTATAGGTAACTTATTATTGTTCAATAATATATCTAGTTACCTTAAAATATTTATTCAAAAATATAAATTGATTTTTAGTATATTAAACAGCAATTTCACAAATAAATTTTCAGCAAACGTAAACAAATTCGAACATGTGGAAATGTCAAAACTTCTGAAAAATATAAATGCGCATGTCTCAAACTAAAAATTTCCTACAGAGTTGGAAAGTATTCTAATCGTTGACAACCAGTCAGAAAACTTCTATAAACAGCCAACTAGTAGTCAGAGTTTGAAATTTGTGATTTTGTGAACGCTTTTATGTAAATGCGCATGCCTCTTACGGTTGTTGACGGTTTCAAACCGTTCTATATGAACAAAACTATGATTTAATGTCATGCAAAATCAATGGCGGATTTAAGAAAAAGGGCCCAGGGCGCAAAGTATTTCTGGGGCCCAGGCCTATTTTTTTATTATCTTGTATAATTGAATTATATATTAAAAATTTATAAGAAATAATATTCTCTAAACTCTTAATTTACAAAATGTACTCAGAAATTGAAAAGTGCCTATTTGGTTTTTAACATATATCGGATTACTGCCCCCAATAGGGATATATTAGGACCAGCCCGGGTCGGACTTTGAGGTTTGACTTGCTTCCTTGCTTTGATGCAATAAAAAAATCGGGAGCCAGACTCGAAGATCGACTCGACAATAAATAAGCAAAAAAGCAGGCCCGGCTTAAAAATTGATTCGACATCGGGCCCGGTTTTAGGCCGGATCAAACTAAATCTCAAAATTAAGTATATTCGGCATTCCTAAGTTTTATTTTGATATAAGATCATATTACGTTTAACTTTTTTCGTGTCAAACTTATAAAAAAAGCTATATTTATCTAAATCGTTCCACATTGGTCAACATAAATTGTTCAAAATGACACGTTTCTAGTGTAAGGTTTTTTGCAAAAATTTTCTTTATAAATATCATTTAACACCCTGTTTACCGAAGAGGTCCGAAATTTTATACAAATCTTGTACTGTATTTTACGTAATGGATTATTTTATCTAACTTTCTGCTTCTACTCAAAAATAAGATAAAAAATCTTATGCTAGAAACAAAAATCAACCTTTTAGCATTCGTTGTTGATTGACTTCAATTTTAATTTGAAACGGTTGTAAAGGCGATCCTTGAATTTTTTTAGTAAAGTAACTGTTTTCTTTTTACCTCCCGCTACGCTTGGTAAGGGTGGTATAGGGATCGTGCTAAAAATCGCATATCGAGATTTTGGTAAATGACCATGTTTTAAGGTCCATAGAATCCAATTTTAACATTTTCACGATGATATCTGTGTGTATGTGTGTGTGGATTCTCCACTCTAACTCAAATACTATCATTCAGAAAATTTTGAAACCTTTTATTTCGAACTTTTTCTGTAATGTAATTAGATTTTAGTGTAAATCGGATAACAGGAAATGGCACTTTACTAGAAGCTCAAAATAGTTTTTCTTCGAAAAATACCTTTAAATGATATTTTTTCGATATTAATGTTATAAATATTAAAGATTATTAAATTTTCTACAGATTTGCATTAATACTTTTTCTATATATTTTATGGATAAATTTATAAAATTATCTATAATTTAAATCCCGGAGCCTACGCTTTAAACTTGGTTGTGCAGTTATTCAAATGTATGTAACTGACAGATAAATGTCACTGTCAAAGAACTAATCATTTCAAATTAATAATAGTAACGTTTTAAAGAGAAAAAAGTAAATAGAACAATAGGAAAGGAAATCAATCCGGTTTCCAGCATAAGTAAATATGTAGATACGTATTTAGATTAATATAAATTAACGATTCACAAAAATATTTAAGCTAATTCATATTTTTGGATTAGTGAATTATATTCTATCCCAGTATATAAAATCTTCATTTTATTATCAAAAAATCTGATGTGGCCAGCACATTACCTTCCGTCAGTTCTATGTATTTTGTATAATTAAATGTCATACAGAAAGTTCCTTGCAAAAGATTATATTTCTTGTACATTACCTTACGGCAGTTCTATGTATCTTATACAAATTCCATACAGAAAGCAAAAGATCCTATATTTCCAGTAAAATTATAACACTTACATACTGTCAACTGCACTTGACACTGACACCTTTCAATCAGAATTTTCTTAATATAGCAGCTGTTTCCACAGTTATAGCATAGCGTGCTAATATATGTTATATTTAATTTCTTTATAATTTTTTAAGTCTACATCCATTTAATATGAAATATAAAATGCATTCAAATCGTATAGAGAATAAAATATTCTTTAATATTTATAATAACATTAAATGTAAAAAAATGATATTTAATATCGTTTTTTCAAGAAAAACTGTTAAAATCTTCAAATGGGTGTACTTCCGGTTGACCAATTCTATCCAAAATCTAATCAGCTCTTCACATGGATGTAACGAAGAAGAATACAAAAGAATTATAATTTTTTAAATTGTAGTTTTAGAGTTATCGTAGACGAAAATTTTGTTACACACACACATCCACACACACACACGCACACACACACACACACACACACACACACATACAGACATCATCGTAAAAATAGTAAAATCGTATTGTAGGGACCCTAAAACGTGCTTATTCATCAAAAACTCACCACCGAATTTTTTGACCAAAGACAATACCTTCCTTACCTAAAGGTGACGGAAGGTAAAAAGGTAGTTACTTGGATTAGATTAGACTATATTTTAAGAAATAAACTGCCAAAATTAGAATAAAATTCGCTAATCGAAAAATAAAGATTAACTTAATCTTTTTTGTGAATCGGGTGTAAATGGCGGGAGATATAGAGTTGGCCACACCAGATTTTTTACTAGGATGTTATAAAATCATTATGATCCTGTTTAAAAAAACAGTGCCCGTGAGGTGACGCCTGGTAAGTGCCCGCACGGTGTAAATATTTCATCATTACCGATATCTGTGTACAAAGCAGATTGGCACATCCAGCAATGGGTAATAAGCCGTGATGATATATTTATTTTCATTAAAATATTTTTTGTGCAACCGGGTGCGAAATAAGCATTTCGCAGCCGCAATACAGGCCGCGAAATTCAATTTCGCCACCGTTGGTATGGTAACGGCCGCGAAATTAGGTAAACAACCACTTTGACACTTGAGAATTGCATGGTTTTGTTTATCAAATGTTAATCCCATAGCCACCTTGAAAGCTAACTTTCTATTTACATTGAAACTGTTTAAAATTAATAAAATTTGTAATTACATATTTTTACGGTTGCACAAAAAATATTGTGTCTGTACACCTTGTCCGCGAAATCCTTTAGCGCCCTCGAGATTGTCTCTCGGTACGCTAAAGAGAGATTTCGCGGCCTTGATATACAAATAACTATAAAGAAACTATGCATGTGATACTGTACTATATTTTTTTTAGATTTTTCGAGCCGGGCCAAGATAGTAAATCCGCCTCGGCTCGTCGGCTTAATTTTACCAAATGATCGACCCGAAAATGAAAATAGGCCCGACTCGAAATCTGGCTGGGCCAAAGCTAAAGATCGAATACATCCCCGGATGCGGCATATTAATTATCAAGAATGAGCATTTCACATTCGCAACTAGAAACTAAATTTATTTATGATGAAATTGCATCAATATTATTTTACTTGTAATGAGTAATATTAACCTGGATACTTTGATTTTGCTCAACTAATGAAAATATATTTGTAAATATTGTTTGATGGGGACCTGAGACCCTTTCAGACAAGGGCCCGAGGGCCCTTTCGAACGAGGACCTAGGGAGCAAGAGTGTGCCGTTGCTTACCGTTAAATCCGCCACTGTTCAAAATACATATACTTCTTCTTACATTCGAATACGTATTTCCTGTTTAAATATCAAATATTTAATAAAAACTCACCCCTGAAATTAAATTCATGTTCTACATTTTTCTAAAACCCATTTATAACCTTCTTTACAAGTACTGGCTACCTCTAAAATTTTAGCTCTATCTGCACGTACAGGTTTTGCTGGGAATTTGTATGTTACTGTTACAAATTCTTTACTTTCGTTCACACTTAACAATACTATGAAAATTATAAAGAAACGACAAATAATTTTCGATCTCATAATGTACATTAGAAATTGTTAGCTTCGGTTAGAATTTATCTAAATTAATGAAACAGAACTCTTTGTGTTAACTTGAATATATTGCAACAACTGAGATATTTATTAACCAATATTTTATAATTATATCAAATTTTACGTGTGCTATTTTGACTGTGTTTCAAGGAAATGTTTATTTATTTATTTATTGATATCATTAAATCTAATCTATATGTACTTATTAAATATGGTCATAAAAAAGTAAACTTCATAAAATAAAAGTCAAGGACATATAAATGACATATTTTAAGTATGATCTGCAAGATTTATTCAAATTTATTATTTTTTTCACCAAATCCAAAATATGTATTCATATAAACTGTCTGATCTTGTATGCGCAGAACCTAAAATTCGTACTTGGACGGGTCGAAATATAATAAATAGGGGGGTTAAGTATATTAACGTTTAGTCAAAAGTTTACATTAATTGTTAATTATTTACTAGTAATTATTATGTGATATTATGAGAAGAAAAACACTCTATCAACATTTAAAATTGGTATAAAAGAGAAGGGGATTCATTCCAAAGTCAAAGAAATTGTAGACGATGTTATCAGATTGGCTAGTACGCGCAGTGTCAGTCTAAAAACGACTACGCACTCAGGGCAAAGTGTGACGTCATGCACTGAGGTAGTGTTAACCTTGATCATTTTCACTACGCACTAAATGGAAATCGGGAGCAAAATTAAGTGCAGTTGAATTATTTTTAACGAACTAATTTAACTTCTATATTGCCATTATAAAAGTAAATAATACAGTTTGTGGTGAAAAGTTTTATTCTGACATATATTTCAAAATAAACATATTATACTTCATTTCACGTACGAAAATATTGGTGAAAAGATAGGAACAGTTTTATCTTGTTTCTTGATTGTATAATATCCCGATATTATCCAATCAACCAATAAGATCAAAGTGCTCTTATCTTCTCATCACTACTTTCTTATGTGAAATAAAGCAAAATACATATTTAGTTTCACTGCATGATACATATTATGGATGCTGTGAAACTTTTTATAATCAATATATTTTGAGAATTTTTACTGTACCCTTATTTTGTTATAATATTTTACGATAATAAATAACAAATTATATGAAAAATTTAACTGCATTAATATAATATATTGAAAAAGTAGCTAGGTAGGTACATAAAAACGAAAATAATAGTTGTGAAAATTTAATTGTATATTTTATTGACATAATTACGTACATAAAAAATATAATATATAAATTCAATAACAAAAACATATTCTTTAAATAAAATAAACAGAATTGTGAAAATAATCAAATCAGTATACTTTGTTTTAAATGTGGTGATCCTCACGTCATCTGTTTCTGAACTATGAATGAACTATCATGCTTATTATAAGAAATGGAACACCCAAGTGTGAAATGGGAGATGTAAAAAGGGGGGAAAAATAATTATTTTTTTTAAGTTTTGAAAATAATTTTTCCCCCCTTTTTATATCATGTTTATGTCTATCTTTGTCATTCAGAATGTGAGTAACAAAGCCAGACATAAACATGATTGTTCATTCTTGGCAACGCCGCGGAAAACTAAACAAAAATCATATGTTCGTATAGGTAAATAAAATACAGCTTAAAATATATGAAAATATATAGGATGTTGTATTTGAAAAAAAGACAATGAATTCTCGCCCGGCCGTAATGCAACACCCAGCATATGTGAAAATAATTGTATATTATGCTTGAGTAATCGAATAAATTCTGTTATACATTCATACTGTATTTCTAACGACAAGGGAGATATCGAAGACGGTCATTTCAAAGATTCACCCATTGAAATTCGAATATGGTCACATTCCTCATTACAAATGTTCGGTAATTTATTGTTGATAAATGATAAATTATAAACTCTTAAATGGTAAATATTTCCTGGTAGGCCAGTTAAACCCCGGCAGTGAATCTTCTTTTATAATCTGTAGGGATGGTATATTTATTTATTTATTTATTATGAATTATTCAACAGGACATTAGTCTCAATTACAGAATCACATACACAGTACATATACAAAAAGTGAGAGAATATTAACAATTACATAATATTAATAACAAATTATTTAAGAATAGTATATTATTCAACGAGCGTATTATGATGGCTATTATTCACGAGGATGATTTTAGAACACGAGCCGTAGGCGAGTGGGTAATTCATCCGAGTGAATAATTGCTATTATACGCGCGTAGAATACGATATTTTATCTACACCTGCAATTGAAATCATATTATACCGGATGACACTGAAAAATGGTCCACTCTAAATAACTTATTTATAATTATTTTTAATATATTTTTAAGTTTCTTAGATTTTTCAGGTAGTAAGGAAAGTGAGGTTATATTAGCTGGTTCCACAATTTCCGGAGGTGTACACAATAAGTTTTCACTTTCGTTATTATTTTCCATTTTTTTCGGTTTAAAATTGTTTTTTCGCGCTTCCGTCAAGTTTTAAGCATCAAAATCGTTTAGGAACTGTCAGATTACTGCAAACTGAAATGAAATGAGTCACTCACTGTCGTAAAAATATTATAAAAAATCTTTAGTTGAGTATTTTTAATACAAGAAAATAGAATATTTATAGGTTTTAAACCTAATTGTAAGTATTTATAATTAAATTTGCAGTGAAAAATCCAAATAAAATTATTTTGATTTTTCAGGTTATAGGAGTGAAATGCCGTGAAACGGGCAAAGGAAAGGATTATGTTGACTTAAATAATGTTTACAATGTAATATATTTATAAAATTCATTAATTTGAAATTAAAATATTCTGATGTTACCAACACCGAAAATTTCCCTAGAATTTAGAATTTGAGTAATAAATAATAATAAACAGAAAAGTCGGCACATAAAATCTTGTCTATCACATGTCCAGAAACGGTTTTGGGAGTATATGCATGCGCATAACCGCTAAATGAAGTTGATTGTGAACCCTCAACAATAAATTTGACAGTTCCGTGTCTTATGTAACCTCACCCCGCGGATTATGAGTCATAATCCACGGGGCGTGGTTTATGAACGGTATTATGTATCCATGGTTACGTACATAATCAATATATTATTAAACATTATTACTTAATATATTTTTAAATTCGTTAGACTTAAACTAAAATCAAGATCATTGCAAACTGTATTGAATAAGCGACACATAGAAATTACAGGGGAATTAGAATGGTAATTAGTATGAGATACATTGGATATGAACGTATTGTTACTTCTGGTGTTACATTTATTTATATATAAATTGAGTTGGCTTAGTAAACTATTGTCATCAACAATATTGTTTACAATTTTATACAAAAATATTAATTGGGTTCTAAAACGCCTGTTTGAGATAGACTCATGTTTAAATCCGTTTATTAAAGATTTGTAATCATAGTCAAGCCAGTACTCAAATATTGTGAAGAATACAATTTTGCAAAACTTTTTTTGAATTGCCTCAATAGCGGTAACTAAATGTTGATAAGAAGGATACCAAATAATTAAACAGTACTCAAGTTTGCTAATAACTAACATTTTAAACAATGTGATGTAACAATCAACATCTCTGAAATCATAGGCCGTGCGTAATATAAAACCTACTAATATATAACAATGATTAATTACACAATCTGCGTGATTGGCCAATGTTAATTTTGGATCAAGAACAGGGCCTAGGTCTTTTATAATTGTTACACGGGTTAGCGATGAATTATTGATGGAATAGTCAAATATTATGTTATTATGTTATCTACTAAAGGTCATAATTTGGCATTTATTGATATTGAAATGTAACTTGTTATTAATCGAGCACTGAAATATTGAATTTAGGTAATTCTGTAGTAAATTACAATCTTCAATGCTAAGAGGCATATTTACCTGTGCTGAAATATGAAGCGAAAACTCAGATAAATTGTTCCTCTCCTAGAACTATTAACATTTTAAAAAATTCAACACAGCACAAACTTACTTGTGATATTAACCTGTATTTTAAAAAAATAATTATTGAAATTTATTAGTATTTGACTTTGATTTTATGGGAAAATCGAGAAATGCTGTTTTGCCTATAAAATCAAAGTCAAATATTAATAGATTTCAATAGTTATTTTTCTTAAATGTAGGTTAATATCGCAAGTAGGTTTGGGTTGTGTTGAATTTTTTAAAATGTTGACAGTTCTAGTACAGGAACAATTTATTTGAATTTTCGCTTCATATTTCAGCCCAGGGGTAAATATGCCTCTTAAGTATAATTTTAAGTCATCTGCATTAATGAATAGAACCAACAGTATATCATGTCTGTTTAAATTGGTCGATTTAATTTTGTGTGCTGGAGTTCTAATTTGATTACCTACCTGTTTATCTGAATAATTGTTTACATCACTAATTCAATACGCTACTTGCGTGGTATTGAAAATCTGATATCTATCACTAAATACCTAAAGTAAAGTTGAATACGTATATACAAATATAAATTTTATTTAAAAAAAACATGTTTTTTTTAATAAATTAAGAAAGAAGATTTTCTTTGACGTCATTATTTTGAACTGGAGAAAGGGATGCATATTTAAAAATGCAACCTGTAGATGGCGAGCGAGTGCGAGTTGTAATTTGATTTTGACATTAGTTCATTTTCCTGTCACTGTCTCTCTTCTTTATTATTTACAATTTGCGTGGTTTCTGTTACTTTCATTACGTATTTCGATTTGTAAAGCAGGATTTTAAAGGATTTTAAATTAGCTTATACTCGTACAAGATTAAAATTACAAACGAAAATATTAACCTCCAAACTATTATTCAAACGTCAAACAGATGATCTGTCATGTTTAAATTACCCGCACGTGCCGTTGCTATTGGACGTACCGATGTTATTGCTTTACGGCCATTCAATGGTTCGGCGTAAATCTACGTCAGACATGGCGGTAATTTTAATATTAAAATTTCATTAATTTTTTTCTGGCTAATTAATGAAAATTTTGCCAAAAGAAAAAATATGAGTAGCAAGTAGTGTTGCCGCGAGACAAGATTTGTCGAGATTTTACATTATCTCGATCTCGACATTTTTTTATTATTATTATTATTATTATTATTATTATTATTATTATTATTATTATTATTATTATTATTATTATTATTATTATTATTATTATTATTATTATTATTATTATTATTATTATTATTATTATTATTATTATTATTATTATTATTATTATTATTATTATTATTATTATTATTATTATTATTATTATTATTATTATTATTATTATTATTATTATTATTATTATTATTATTATTATTATTATTATTATTATTATTATTATTATTATTATTATTATTATTATTAAAACCAATCTTCATCTTGAGCATTAATATTAAAATCCATCTCGATCTTGAGGTCGAGATCTCGACGATCTCGACTTCTCGGCTATTGTCGTGCAAATTCGTTAAGATTCGTTCGCTCGGACGTATTGCATATGCGCATTAGGGCATTGGACATGTGAATGCGTAACATGTTAGGCCTGTGACTTGTCTGTGGGTAATATAATTCATGCGATTTCAGGTGTAACCGTGTAACTTCCATTCTGATTTAATAAACGTGTTAAGTCAATTCATCTTTGATCTGCCCTCATACCGCATAAAATCTGCACACATCGTACAATACTAATTAATGTATAATCAAACACGAAAGTTGTATTTTTTATTCTGATTTCACAATTTTTTGTCTCTTATTTGTTTTTAATACGTATGTCCCAGAATGAATAAACTCAGTAAAAAGTATGTCTATACGAATAAAACACAATGCGAGTACATACTATATTTATAAAAATACATTGTTATTTTCTTAAACTTCGAAAGCGATGACGTCAAAATCGAGCGGGAAGTACAATACCTGAAATATTGTTGAAATATGTATCCGGTTTGTAAGTGTGGCCGTAGTGAACAAATCGGATTATCGGGCAATTTAAATAAATATCATCTGGGTGCAAACTTAAGTTTGGCTATGTGTATTTTTCACCACGCCCACACTTACTAATCGGATACGTATTTCTAGAATATTTCAGGTTTTGTAATTCCCGCTCGATTTTGACATCACGCGTTCGGAGTTTATCAAAATTGCAAGCAAATAGACCATTTTCATTGGTGTTGTGCGCATGATTAGAGTGAGAGGTCAGAATTGCCCTGTTAAATTATTTACATGTCAGACGAGGAATGAAACTTCGTCATTTTCTTCACAAAATCTGTGTTAATAAAACTTTTTGTGAAGAGTAGGACAAGTTTCATTCCTCGTCTGATAATTCCTTCACGATAACTCAGCAATTGTAATTATTATTTACATGTTGATGATATGGTCAATTGCCAAAAAAAAAATTATGGTTGGGATACATTGTTGTGTCCCGGGGTGCAAAAACAAATCAAATGAAAACAAAAATGTGTCTTGGCATTTATTATCTGCGGAAGGTAACAGCTGACACTGTTGAGTTGAGAGATCAGCAGAGGTCATGTTAAGGTTGCTTTGTAGAAAATACAAATTATTTAAAGTTTCAAAAATTGGTAATAGATGTCTCAATCTCAATGAAAATTGTATAAACTTATAACAAAACTGCCTAGTATTATGTTTAGTACTGATGAGATGAAATAAATAATCGAAAGTTGTGTATAAATAATTAATAAGTTTTTCAAGATCAAGATCTCGCCAAATCTCGTCAAGAATTGAAGTATGTAATCTCGTCTCAATCGAGTATTTGACCTTGAAATTTATTTGTATCTTGATCTCGAAAATTTACTCAAGACGAGACAAGATCAAGAAAAATCTCGTCTCGGCGGCAACACTAGTAGCAAGTTTTTATCGTCTCTTCAAAAATATGGCACGCAAGTAGCCCATTAATTTAGGTCCTTGCGTTTTCGTATAATACGCAAGAACTTCTTGAATTTCAAAATCACTATCACCTGATGACGATTCTGGCAGTTCAAGGAATACGGAACTATTTGTAATTTTGTTATTTGCATTGGACCTGTTTTTTTATTTATTTATTTATTTATTTATTATTGACCTCCTTACAGGATATAATATCCCAATTACAAGGGGGTCAGAAATACACAAATTAGCAAGAACCCAAAAAAAACATGTTTGACGTAGACAAAATGTGAAACACAATATATATATATATATATATATATATATATATATATATATATATATATATATATATATATATATATATACATAAAAAATAATAAAAATAAAAAATAATACACAATAGAAGGAAAAAATACATATGAATAAGATTTGTTCTATTTATGTCAAAATGTACGTAGATTGGAAATCAAAATATTTTTAAAAGCAACGTAATTTATGTTAAAAATGTCAACCTCAAAATCTATTTTCCTTACAATATCATTGTAAATGAAACACAGTCGGGTAATTGGACGTTTTAGAAAATAATTTCTCCTTATGTGATGAATATAAAATGTAATGCTCGTATGTATTCTGGATGAAAGGCGCGGAATATAAATGTGAACATTGTTTAAGCTAGTAGTGTCGTCGATTTTGTTTAATAATAATTTATGTAGATACAGACAAGAGTACATCTTACGTCTGGACTCCAATGTAAACATATTGAGATGTAGTAGGGCAGCAGTATAACTATAGTTCAGGGGATTAAAATTTATTGAAATTTTTCGTGCACAATATCGTACAAATTTTCTTTGCACCCATTCGATATTATTACTGTGCAAGTCGTATATTGGATTCCAAACAATAAGACAGTACTCAAGTCGAGATCGAACAAGCGAGTAATACAGGGATTTAAGTGTTGCTTGATTTTTGAAAAATTTCGAGTTGCGTATTATAAAACCCAAGCTTTTATAAGAAGCATTTACAATATAATTATAATGCAAATCAAACTGTAATTTCGGATCAAATACAACTCCCAAATCCCTATGATTATTCACTCTTTCTAGACACTCACCGTCCATCCAATAAGGGACAATAACCCGACTGTGCTTCATGGCATACGACATAATTTTACATTTAGAAAAATTAAAAAATAGATATGAAGAAGACGACCAAGCTAGAAGGTTATTAATATCTTTTTGTAGTTCATGACAGTCATTAGAAGTATTTATGACTTTAAATAGTTTCAAATCATCAGCATAAAGAAGACTATTTGAAAACTCCAAACACTTAGTAATATCATTAATAAATAAAACAAAGAGAAGGGGCCCAAATTGGAACCCTGAGGAACACCAGAGTGGGGAGTGAAAAAATTAGATTTGTGGTTATTGTACTGTACAAATTGTTTACGGTCACTGATATACGAACGTATTAACATAAGTAAGTCTGGAGAAAAATCAAACTGATGCTCCAATTTAAACAATAGTACATCATGATTTATGGTGTCAAAAGCCTTGGCAAAATCAGTATACACAACATCCACTTGCGAATTTTTGCTGAAAGCATTGATAGTGAAATCAGTAAATTGACTAAGATTAGTCGCAGCTGATTTGCCCCTAATAAAGCCATGTTGTGCAGGTGTTAATTCTTTACTGACAGATCGATATATGTTCGTATACAGGATTTTTTCAAAACATTTAGAGATATTAGAAATAATAGAAATCGGCCTATAGTTTGAAATATCAGTAGTGTCACCAGATTTAAAAATTGGACATATTAGAGATTCTTTTAAAGAAGCAGGGAATTTACTGGTTTTTATAATTAAATTAAATAAAATATGGAGTGGTTTAACAAAGATTTCACAGCAACCTTTTAAAATGTAAGAAGGAACACTATCAGGGCCAGGAGAACAAGACACTTTCAGAGATTTAATAGATTCAATTATGTCGTCTTCTGAAATTTCTTTTATATTTAAAAAGTTATTTGAGGTTACGGGATTATATATTTTAGAGAAGTCTGTTACATTGATTTGGGAATAGACAGTAGAGAAGTAATCTGCAAAACCTTGGACAGTTGACTGTGTATCATTATAATTGATATCACCCCAATGCATGTTCCCAGGTATTCGTGTACAATTTTTCTTTTTGTTAATAAAAGACCAGAATTTTCTTGGTTCAGTTGCAAATATATTTTCAGATCGGTGAACAAAGTTTTTATATTCAGTTTTAATATCAGTTTTAATTTTAGATCTGAGAGTTTTAAATTGCGAATAATGTCTAGCATCATTAGTTTTTTTGTATAATTTATGATGTTTATCTTTAAGTTTAAGATCTGAAATAATTTGTTTCGTGAACCAAGGAGGATAGGGAGACAATTTCCTGCGAGTGAGTGGAACACAATCCCTGAAAACATGATCGAGAATATCATAAAATTTATTGAATGCTTGATCCACATCATCATATTCACTTGCACTTGCACTTGGTCCTGTAATCAGTGCGCACTCAATTTGAAACGCAAATGGAAAACGAAACACTTCAAAAGTGCACACTCAAAGTACAAGTGGAAAATGCTGCCCGAATTCAATGCAGCACCAGTACGCACTGAGTGCACAAGTGGAAAACGCTATTAGTGAAGATAGCCTCCTCCGATAAAATTCTTATTTTATCAGATTAATAATGGAAACATTTTATTTTTTGAGTTATTAATTTTTCTGTTACTCGTATTTTATTAATAGGGTCCGGCACTCTACTGTTTTAACACGTTCGCGCAGTAGTGTTATTTACAGGTATTTTAGCTCAGCCGTAACTGATTTTGTAACTTTTTTGTAATGCACTAAACATAAAAAAAACATTTTTATTCTTTGAAAAACGTAGTTATAGAAAACCGACTTTGAAGTTAATATTGCGTAATCTTAAATTTAAATGTGGTAATATATTACAAATTATACCAAATTAAAATTCTTTCAAAAATTTACGCCGTGTACCACCGGCGGTACACGCCGGCCCTGACTGTAAGTACGTCGTGTAGATACCACCGCTGGCATACGTCGGCGCAAACATGTTTAATATTTTAAATGAAAGTTCGTTTAATTTTGAAGCAATTCGCAGTATTAAAAAGTCATAATTATTTTTAGTTAAACTGCATTTGATTTTTAAGGAAACCTATTGCTATCTTTCTCGCACCAGTTTCTATAACAGGCTGCGCGAGAAAGATAGCAATAGTGTGACGTCACAGTGGCACTGATATTAAATTCAAATATCTCGTAAAGTAATTAATAGGAAATTGTCTTTTTATCTTAATCGTTATTTATTGCGTAATACTTTAAGGATAATGTGTACATTTTATTATTATTTTTTTGTTATGATGCAGAAGCCCACTGCAGAATTTTTTTATAAAAATTAGTTTAGTTTAGTAATGTTTGTCACTAATTGTTTAGCAGTGGTATGTAGGGTTACTGATGTCTGAACTAAATAGTGCCGGTTGCTGTAATATTGTTCATCGCGACTGCTGAACCGGGGTTTTGTGTATTAGATTAGGCTATTTAGGTTACATTATTAGAGATATAGTCAAGTCCAAACCCATTTTACAATTTATACATAAAAGAAATTGTGGTATATGTAAGCGAATAAAATGAATAATTATTGGCTTTATTTTATAATTTTATTAGCTGGCGCCGGCTGCAGATATTAGAACCGGGACCAGTTGCAGATATGTGGACCAGTGCCGGCAGCCAAGGCTTTGCCGAAATAAAACCATGCATTAGAGTTTATTTATAAACGAATTTCAAAATATAAATAAAACCCATTCTTAAACGATCAAAGGAAAATTTATTTTTTATTTCTATTATTTATATTTACCTATTTTAAATATTTGTTATAAGGTACATAATTTTATTAATCTCGTCTAAAAAATCAAGTTACTTCAGTTATAAGTGCATTATGTGTAACGAAAGAATTCATGTTACTGTAGAATTGAATTACGTTGAGAAAATGACAGTAAATTTTTTATTTAATTATTGGGTGCCGGTTTCGGAATTACATCCGTCATCAGCACTCGTCAAATTATTAGAAATAAAATCCTGCATTATGATTTAGTGTAGTAAATATAATAAATTCAGATTTAAATCATCGAAAGAAAATTGAAAATTCGAGTTGTATATTTCTGCTTTTCAATTTTCTTTCGATATATTAAAACGAACTTCAATATATTTACTAAATCTTAATTTTTTAACTAAGTATTTGACGAGGATTGGTGACAGACCTAGCTCCGAAACCGGTGCGCAATAACTAAATAAAAAATTTACTGTGGATTATTTTCTCCACTTAACGCATTATGTATGTTTAGCGCATTACATTATTGGCATGCTGGTGACCAGTATTAAGTAAGATGCGAAGACAACCGCAAAAGCAGCCTCAAAGGGGTCAATAACCATTTTTTTTTTTTACCTTCCATCACCTCTAGGTAAAGGAGGTATTGTCTTTGGTCAAAAAATTCGATGATAAGTTTTTAATCAATAAGCACGTTTTAGGGTCCTTAGAATACGATTTTACTATTTTTACGATGATGTCTGTATGTGTGTGCTGTGTATGTGCTGTGTGTGTGTGTGTGTGTGTGTGTGTGTGTGTGTGTGTGTGTGTGTGTGTGTGTGTGTGCGTGTATGTATGTGTGTATGTGTGTGTATGTATGTGTGTAAGTGTGTTTGTGTGTGTGTGTGTGTGTATGTGTGTGTGTGTGTGTGTGTGTGTGTGTATAAAAAAAATTCGTCTACGATAACTCTAATACTACAATTTCAAAAATTATAATTCTTTTGTATTCTTCTTCGTTACATCCACATGAAGAGCTAATTTGGTTACAATTGGTCAACCGGAAGTACCCTCATTTGAAGATTTTAACAGTTTTTCTTTAAAAAACTGTGTTAAATATCTTTTTTTTCACATTTAATGTTATAAATGTTAAGAATATTTTATTCTCTATACTATTTGACTGCATTTTATACTTAATATTAATCGGATATAGAGTTAAAAAATTATAAAGAAATTAAATTTCGTAAAGTAGCCGTAGCTATATAAACAGCTACTATATTAAGAAAATTCTGATTGAAAGATGTCAGTGTCAAGTGAAATTGACATAGTGTGTTTGTCTTATAATTTACTGGAAATAAAGGATCTTTTGCTAGAAATTTTCTATGTGCAATTTGTATAAAATACATACAACTGCCGGAAGGTAATGTACAAGAAATAGAATCTTTTGCAAGGAACTATCTGTATGAAATTTGTACAAAATACATAGACCTGACGGATGGTAATGTGCTGGCCACTCAGATTTTTTCTGATAGTTCGAGTATTTAAACTTCGGCTGAGGGCCGATTTAAAAATTATTTATATAGTAGTAGAGAAATATGACTAATTACACACGTATCTCGAACAGAGATTGTCTTTATTTTTACAAAAAATATACTACACGACGTTTCGTATATTTTTTGTAAAAATAAAGACAACGTCTGTTCGAGATACGTGTATTCTTAGTCAAAATCCATCATTGTCTACAACCTTCAAACAAAGTAGAGAAATATATTTATAAAATTAATTCTATATTTGAATAATTTCCTGATCTACATTCAACACAAACTTGCTTTACAATAACCGAATAAACAAACTAACATAGTAAAATCTATAACAGAGGAGAGCAGCTAATTACATAAGATCTTTCTTACACGATTTTTTTTCTTATACATTAAATCACATTTATTTAAAAAAATTAAGAAGTCGGCACAAAAAAATCTTGTATATATCACGTCCAGAAACTGTTTTGCGAGTGCACAATTAAAATCAAAATATATACTCACACTCGTAAAAGTGTTCTTAACTAGTGATACAAATATCACAGATAACTATTTTGTAACTAAATATTTAAATTTAATCAAATTAAATTCTTTCTTAAAATTAAAAGTGTTTATGTAATTATATCTTTGTATTTTTAGTAGTATTAAGGAATCAAATACATATACAGTTTTTTTGATCGTATTAAAACAGTTTTCTGTATAATACAACCAAAAACTGTTTAGTTTATTAGTATTACCCCTATTACACAAACACATTCTTAATGCGTCTTTTAAATAAAAGTGTTTGTTTTTTATTTGTGATAAACTCGGAAGTAAAACTATTTTCTTATATCTTCCAAACATGGTACTCTTTCATAAATAAAAACTGTTTTGAGAATCTATTTTTCGACATCATATCTGTCCATATATTTTTAAACTCACCTCTACAATCAAATCAACTTTCTACATTTTCCAAGAAATTGCTTATAACCGTTTTTGCAGTCCATATCTATAATATTTGCTTGCTGCGAACTAACGGTAGAAGCTTTCTTTACGAATTCATATATTATTGTTGTATATTCGTGACTGTATTGCACATTATTTAATAACAACACTGCGCACATTAACAACAAATAGTAAGTAGTCTGTGACATTCTGAACAAGAAAACTGTTTATTCTACAAGAATTTTATCTGAACTGATAAAGCATGAACGCAGTTCATGTATATACATTGATAGTATTTATAAATTTATTTTTGTATTGGCGGTAATGACATTTAGCACTGGAAATATGAAAGAAATATATATATATATATATATATATATATATATATATATATATATATATACCACAAAAGATATGACAATGCTACATGGAAAATAGAAACGCAAAGTTTTTCAAATTTTAGTATTTAAGACTTTCATATCAAGGGGAATAACATATTAGATTTTGGCTAAAATAAACCGGAAGTGATAGTTTACTTAAAGCTCATTGCTATTTTGAACATGGAATTGGCGGGAGGTCATGTGCTGGCCACATCAAATTTTTAACTCTATATTCATTTAATATGAAGTATAAAATGCATTCAAATCGTATAGAGAATAAAATATTCTTTAATTTTTATAATAACATTAAATGTGAAAAAATAATATTTAACATCGTTTTTTCAAGAAAAACTGTTAAAATTTTCAAATGAGGATACTTCCGGTTGACCAATTATAACCAAAATCTAATCAGCTCTTCACATAGATGTAACGAAGAGGAATACGAAAGAATTATAATTTTTGGAATTGCAGTATTAAAGTTATCGCATTAGAAAATTTTGTCACACACAGACATACACACACACACACACACACACACACACATATATATATATATATATATATATATATATATATATATATAGACATCATCGCAAAAATAGTAAAAATCGTATTCTAGGGACCCGAAAACGTGCTTATTCATTAAAAAAAAGACAATACCTTCCTTACCTAAAGGTCACTGACGGTAATATGTAAAAAATAAGATACTGACGAAGTGACAGAATAGTATATTGTATTTATGAATAAAAGTGATACTTTGTGTGGCGAGCATGGAAGTTTGCTCGACGAACGAAGCGTGTCGGACAATTTATGCGAAGCACACAAATACACTTTTATTCCAAATGACACATTACTTTTCTTTTTATTCGCTAATTCTATATAGTTTCTATGGATATTTATTTATTTTATATCTACGCCGCCGGCGTAGAAATTTCCAGCGGCGTAGAAATGAAACTTCTACCATGTGAATCAAGTCACAAAAATGCCATTTCTACGACGTTTGAAAAAAATATTTTTGTTTTGTTTTATATACTTTTACAAGACTGTTAGGTGCTGTCATCTACTAGTCATATAAATTCAACAACTAAAAAGAGTAGAAATTGATTGACAGGTAAAAGATTAAACAAATTATTATTTTTGCATTCAATTTCAAATGACTTAATTTTAAAATTTGAATGTATCCTTTACTTACTGTATATTTTGTACAATAAAAGATAAACATTTAATTTGTGTAGTTATGTTTTTATTTATTTCTTGTGATTTTTTTGTACATCAGCGATATATCGATACTCGATATATTCTCATCGATATATCGAATATATCGATATAGCTTCAAAATATATCGGATGATACGATATATCGATATATGCTTCTACTTTTGCCATCCCTATCGATTACACAATCTCATTTTGGTTAAAAATTAACATAGGTTATTCCTGCATTAAGCCTCAGAAATAATATTTCATTTTCTCTCTAAATATTTCCTTACATTTTTCCTGTACACATATCAGTCATAGATTTAAAAATAAAAATTACATCAACATAAAATGAAGATATTCAAATATTTATAACTAACAGATAAATATTAACGTAATTTAATAAACTTTGGTTTACATAGTATATTCTTGATATATTTTACAGGAAATATGTACTTGTATAAAATAAAATACCGTATTGGTCACATAAAAATCTATATATTCATAAGGTTTTATTTAAGCCTTTCAATTTTGCGTAGATATATAACTACAATTTCAAACTTACCTCTGCTATCATATCAACTTTCGACATTTTCCAAAAACGAATTTCCAACCTTCTTTGCATTGTACATCTATAATATTGCTTTGTTTAGGTTGTATTGTCGTTGGTTTCTCCCAAAATTTGTATATTATTGGTAATTCTTCACTGTATTGCACACATATTAACAACACTAAGCAAATTAGCAAGAAACAACAATTTGTTTTCATTCTCATTGTGCGAGAGAAAAAATGTACATGCTACTTCGACTTTATCTGAACTGATAAGGCCTCAGCACAGCTTGTTTGGTCGTAGAGATTGTGGCTTAACAATAAGGTCTATTTTTGAACCATCAATAGATAATTGCTTATAAATGGACGTCATTTATACGTACTTAAAGGGTTTACCCTTTCCAGACAAATTTCTTAGAAGTGATGCATAGTAATAACACTCATTTTTTAAAGTTTTGCGGGAAATGTAATACAAAAATAAATAATATTTCTTATATAATATATTTATCTATATGATATTTACAAAATTTGTTTATTTCTCTATTATCTTTTATTTTATCTCATTATTATAAGTCGTAGTTTAATGTTCGTCAGTTATAATACCGACATGTACACCTTCAAATGTTTATTTCTTACATTGCAGTTATATTACCCAAGTAACTTTTTTGTGTATTTTTGAACTAAACAGTACAGGCTGTCTCATTTTCGATGTTTTTTTAAGATACTTCGGGTAATATTAACGAGAGATCAAAACCGTTTGCACATTCCTGAGTCAACTTTTCGAGAAAAATACGAGTATAGTAATCACAACACAACACGAATTTTCAATATTGTTTTGTTTCTGAGCTACAGGCAAAAACTCGTTTTTCCTTCATTTCGAAAATATCTTATCTTATTTATAATGATAGAGAAAATTTGTTATAATATAGTTATTTATATAACAAGTGTGTAAAGTAGTACTTTTTTAGTCGAGTGCGATGATTGTAGCACGAGACAAAAAATACTATTTTACACTCGTGTTGCATACAACATTTTTCCTACAACCGAAATGGTATTGATGTTTCTCATAATACTGAGTGTACCGGCATCCAGCAGCTTCAAATACTATTAGTACTGTTTCTCATAACACTGTACAAATTGTAACTTAAACACTTGGAACCTTGGAAGAATCTCAGACAGACGATGATTAGTCTTTTATAATATACAAATTGTACATTTAATATTTATATTAAAAATTAGGTTAGGTTAGAATACATGTCAACTAAATGTTAATGTTCTTACAAATTAGATTAGCACTCAACCTTCTAAAAAAATATTAGATTTGTTTCATTTACAGTGTATATTCATATTTCTTAATAAATTTTATTACTTGCATTATTATTTACTACCTAATTATATACTTGACAGGTAAATTAACCGAATTTTAATGTTGCCTAGCAACGCTTATTTACTTTTCAAGCACTAGTATGTGAAAAGTAATTTTCACGCACGGTTGTAGGAAAAGTTGCCTAGCAACACTCATTTACTTTTCAAGCACTAGTGCGTGAAAAATACATTTCACGCACTAATGCTTGAAAAGTGACACTTTACACACTGTAATGAGTGCGTGAAAAGTACTTTTCACGCACGGTTGCAGGAAAATAATTTTATGGCGTTTTTTAGAATGGCGTAATTAGATTTTTTGAAAAATTAATAATTCTCGTGATGTATGTAGTACAAACTTATGTATTTTAAATGGAAAAAAATTCTCAATGATTTGTTTTATACATGAATACAAGAAGAATTATTAATTTATTGCTGTGAAAAAATTGTAAATTATTAAGATCATCATATGTTTATTTTTAATATCTATTATTTATTTTAGTTCCCCATTTTTTTTCAATTTATTTACTTTAGAAAGCATATTAAACTGTAACGTCGATAAATAATAATAATAATTAAACTAACTCCAAAATCATTGGTTAAGATTAAGTATAATTTTGTGAATATAACTAATGGATATACAATCAAATAAAGTAATAATGATTTGTAATTGATTTTTTCATTTATTTCTTAATAATTTTCACTTTTTTCAGGAGTCTCCGTTTTTGAAACTTGCCCCAGGCGCCACAAAATAGGAACATCGTTATTTGATCTAGCAGCCTATACCCTCCTGTATATTAGAGCAATACTATCTATGCATTTTAGTAGTTTAAAGATATCCTAACATTTTTATAAATAATAAATAGCAAAAATATTCTTCATATGATGCCACCAAAATCAATCACTCTGAATGTTTGCTTTTTGCTACTTCCATTTTGAACCACTTCATAATTTAATTTTTGTAGCTTTTTACCTTCCGTCCATGTAAACCACACAGTTCATCTTCAGAAACAGATGAACTGTGTGGTTTACATTTTTCTAAAAATAATTTTGACAATATAGTTTTGTAATTAAACATTTAAAAAAAAAATAAGTCAGTAAGTTTACATATCCCCGAAGAAGGCATATTTGGTGCCGAAACGTCGGCTATGTAATAAAACATTTTTCAAACGTTTTCATCCGACTGTTTTTCTCCAAGTTTTCCCAGCTTTAATTTTAATATTCACCTTATTTGTCGCAGGACCATCCATAACCGAGATATAGTTAAAAAACGATTTTTGACCCATATTTAGGCAAAATTGGGTGTGTTCCGGGGGGTGCGGGAGGGGGAAAACGAATATGTCTATAAGAGGCCTACAATAAACCGATTCCAATAGATAAATCTTTTTCCCGATTTAAAACCATATTTACATCTGCTGAACTCACTGACGACTGACCTAAAACTTAATATTGTTCTTATAATATTTTTACCTTCCGTCACCTTTAGGTAAGGAAGGTATTGTCTTTGGTCAAAAAATTCGGTGATGAGTTTTTGATGAATAAGCACGTTTTAGGGTCCCTACAATACGATTTTACTATTTTTACGATGATGTCTGTATGTGTGTGTGTGCGTGTGTGTGTATGTATGTGTGTCCGTGTGTGTGTGTGTGTGTGTGTGTGTGTGTGTGTGTGTGTGTGTGTGTGTGTGTGTGTGTGTGTGTGTATGTAACAAAATTTTCGTCTGCGATAACTTCCATACTACAATTCTAAAAATTATAATTCTTTCGTATTTCTTTTCGTTATATCCATGTGAAGAGCTGATTAGATTTTGGTTAGAATTGGACAACCGGAAGTACCTTCATTTGAAGATTTTAACAGTTTTTCTTGAAAAAACTATGTTAAATATCATTTTTTCACGTTTAATGTTATTATAAATATTAAAGAATATTTTATTCTCTATACGATTTGACTACATTTTATACTTAATATTAAATGGATATAGAGTTAAAAAATTATAAAGAAATTAAATTTCATAAAGTAGCCATAGCTATGGAAACAGCTACTATATTAAGAAAATTTTGATTGAAAGATGTCAGTGTCAAGTGAAATTGACATAGTGTGTCTGTCGTATAATTTTACTGGAAATATAAGATCTTTTGCTATAAATTTTCTGTATGGAATTTGCATAAAATACATGCAACTGCCGGAAGGTAAAGTACAAGAAATATAATCTTTAGCAAGGAACTTTCTGTATGAAATTTATACAAAATACATAGAACTGACGGAAGGTAATGTGCTGGCCACATCAGATTTTTTTGCTATTAATTTTGTAAGTAGGGCCCACTTGCCACACCTACCCGTATGCTAGCGACTCGGATGAAAACTATAATTCAAATCATTTTTTTTATTTATTATTATTATTATTATTATTATTATTATTATTATTATTATTATTATTATCTTGCTGAAGGAAATAGTAAAAATTAATATGGATTTAATAGTTATTTATAGAACAAGTGTGTTATATTGCAAATAAATCACGCAAGAAAACTGTTAGCACATGAGGCCGTCAGTCCGAGTGGGGTAATTTTCTCAAGTGATTTATGTAATTAACACACATGTGCCATACAAAAAAAATCCAATGCCTCTTCCAATGGTATAAAACATTTAAAAGATTTTCAAATTTGACATTTCTAAATGACATTTCTAAATGAGTCGTACAATTGCATGCGAGGCACACAAAGACACTTTTATTCCGAATGACACATTAAATTTTTTTTCAAACGCACTACTTTTCTTTTTATTCACTAATTTTATGTAGTTTCTATAGATATTTATTTATTTTATTACTACGCCGCCGGTGTAGAAATTAAACTTTTACCTTGTGAATCAAGTCACAAAAATGTAATTTACGACGTTTGAAAAAAAATTTAATTGCAGTAATTATCCTCCATCCTCCATAAGTAACGACGGGTTGGGGTTATGACAACTAAAATAGAGGATTATGTACCTATTTGACATTTAGACTAAGTTACCAACAAATATCCACAAACTTGTGGGAAAATATCATAGTGGTTAAACTGTTTACGATAAGACAGTGATATGAGGACGCACATTAGGAATAACACAGATATACAACAATAGCATTTAGCCCATGTCTGACGATAATATCATTTTCTGTTAATAATTATATTTGACAATTTAATTTTTTTAAGTCAAAACAAGGTGTTTACCAACTGTTTTTATTTTTAAGGTAATACTGCCAGTGAATAGAAGGCGATAAATTTAAAACACCTTAGTAAAAATTATATGATATAAACAAAAAAAAATTAATTGGTATTAAATGGTCAAACGCTAGCAATGAGCGTTTTTACTTTTTACAATTTATATTATTAAAAAATTACAAAATTAAAATATAAATTGTTTACCAAAAAAGTATTTTATCGAATTCACAATTTTTTTATTAATTTTGATTTTATAAGGTACTTTAGGTACAATAATTTTTTTATTTCATTTCTCGTAGATTTATTCTATAAAATACTTGATTTACCAAACAATTTAGATTTTAATTTTTTAATAAAAAAAAATATATAAAAATATAAGGCGGGCAGGATTTGAACTTGTGAATAATTATTACTGTGCCCCGATCTAACCAATTCAGCTACTGAATACGTTACCATGATTATTGTTTTTAATAAATTATAAGTAATAACAGTCAAATTGCATTATACTTTTGCAAATATTTCAATAATAAGCCATTAAATTAGGAGTATTTAGATACTCTTTGCCAAATTAAATAATCTTTCTAACCATATCAAAAATTCCCACTATAGTCATGCGGGACAGATGATATTTGAAAAAAACTGTTTTCCCTTGTTAAACGCCTGTCACGGTTTTCAGTGTTCACACCTACCTTATTTATATATATATATATATATATATATATATATATATATATATATAATTTATGTTTTAAATTAAGAGAAAATTGTTCACTTGAATAGAAATTATAAATAATACATAATAAAAATATAATAACCTACATTGACAGATAAATAGTTAAACATTTGTTACTTTATTTGTTTCAATTCCACGGCTATTGCTATTTTTGGGGTGATTTTCGACATTTTCATACCAAATATCTGCCGTTACAAAACATGTAAAATTATTTTTTCTTATTCATTCAGATGCAGAATTTTAAGCTTTACAAGGCAAGCAGGAAATTATGAAAATATAATTTTACATTTTTAAGTCCTATGTTCCAGAGTCGCGGTCAACAGCCTGTATATAATTATATATTACATGAAAATATATTAGGCCATTCGTCAGGGAGTTCAACAAATATGGTTTTAAATCAAGAAAAAGATTTATTTATTGGAATAGGTGTATTGTAGGTCTCTTTCATACATACACATTTTTCCTCCTCGCGCACCCCCCGGAACATCCCAAATTTTAGAGTTTATAGAGTAATTTGTGATTTTTGGAGAATTTTTGGCTTCCTTGACTGATTGCGCAAGAACGTTATACCGGAAAATAACCCTAATGAAAGTTGTAACGCGTTCAAAGAACTATCGAAAGAGGGCTCAGCGACGTGTCTGTGGCTATCAGAGGTCCATCAACGAGACGGAAGTTTCTAATGGAAATCGTAAGTCCGCCGAAACGCGCTGCGCGAGAGATACCACTGTTACGTCAATTATTATGGTCCCTGCAATGGTTGCAGGGACCACACTCTACCGATTATGAAGTGTAGCCACAAAGAAATGTCGTCAAAATTTTCTCCAAAAAACAACATGTGCACTGTTCAAGATAAAAATGTATACGTTATATGCAACCAAACTCATTTTTGCCCTGCATTATCAAATACGTTATCACTACAATTAATATTAAAAAGATTCAGCCCTGTTGATTCATTGGTTTGCGAACCACTGCGACTTTCAAAAAACCGCGCCAATGAGGTATACAACCCGCAATAACTATTGCCTGCGGGGTATTTCCGGGTAGAGTCCATGCGTTTAGAGAAAAAATAAATCGGCGCAGTAGAAGTTGTATTACCCAACCTACAAATATTGACTATTAATACTCGCTCAAAAAACATTTAACTGAATAATATTTAAATGTTATTAATTTTAATATTATTATCATTTACGATACATAACATTCATAAACAAGTATACATATAATTATTACTCGCACAAAAGACGTTTGATTGAATATCTTTGTCCATATTTATATCTATAACCTATACGCAACAAACAGCTGCTACCTGTCACAATATCGTACCATCCCTATTTTCACAAGTTCGACTCGCCCAGGTGAATTTTGGCTTGTGCGCCGGTTTTTTCTCTGAACGCACGGACTCTAGCTACATCTCTTTGTTCGAAGCATCCCACGCGGTCGAAATGTACCCCGACCACTTTGTTCGTTCTACAGAAATTCAAATATTTCCACGCCGTCGAATCCCAGCCGGTCGAAATGTTACATGATACAAATCCCTGGCTCTCGTACCGCTCTCTTTATCGATCGTATTGCATTCTAACAATCTATGCTTAATTAAAACATTATATTACTATACAACAAACTTATTTAATGAATGAAGCAGGAAAAGAATTTACTTATACATTTTAAATAAAATTATTGATATTGCTTGTCCGCCATTTTAGATTAGCTGTCATATTATGTAAATAAGCAGTTCATTCCTTATTTCAGCTGTAAAATTATGTATTACTGTGTCTATTATAAATCTTATGTTGCTTTTATTTCCAAATATATTTTTTCCACTCAGCATATATTGACAACAACGGTAACTACACATACTTGTCTACTTGAAATAAATTTAATTATTTTATAACATCAAATAACAAGTAAACTATCATGTTTCCTTAAAATGTATAGGCAAATTCTTTTCCTGCTTCATTCATTAAATAGTTCGTTATGTTTTAAAATTTCTTTTTAATATATTATCTTTGATGCGGAACTACCACGAAGCATAGATTGTTAGAATGCAATAAGATCGATAAAGAGAGGGGTACGGGAGCGAGGGATTTGTATCGTTTAACATTTCGACCGAGTGGGATTCGACGGCGTGGAAATATTTGAATTTCTGTAGAACGGACAAAGTGGTGGGTGGTATATTTCGACCGCCTGGGATTTCGACCGCGTGGGATTTCGACTCGTGGGATTTCATCCCCGTGGAATTCGATCTCACGGAATATACTCTCTTTGTCGATAGGGTATGGCTTGCTTGCATCATAAAATGCAGGGAGGAGGCAAATTTTCGCACTTAACATTCCGACTAGATACGACACGGGGCGTCTCCCGCATGTAGCTCGTAAAAATGTGTGACCTTCTCCATAGAAAATTTATTTATCTTTAATTTTGATATTGACCTTATTTGTCGCAGGACCATCGAGAACTGAGATATTGGCAAAAAAAACTATTTTTGAGCTATATTTAGGCAAAATTTGGAGTGTTCCAGGCGGTGAGGTGAAAAAATGAGTATGTCTAAAAGAGGCTTACAATAAACCGATAACAATAGGTAAATCTTTTTCCCGATTTAAAACCATGTTAATCTTCCTGGCAACTGGCCTATATGTAACATTTATCATTTTTATTAAAATAAAACATATTCCTTAAAAAAAATTATAAATTTTTATTAAAATAAAACATATATCTTAAAAATCTTTATAACAACAGATTTTGCTTTTGGCAGGGTACAACTATACTTTTCTGAATGACATTTAACCACTTTGGCATCCATTTTTGGCAGATTATTTGAAACTACTCGTTCAAAAAAATATCCATGTTTTATAAATTATAAAATTATTGAAAAAATCACTGTAAACAACATCTCTCCATCCTACAAAGTCAACTTACACTGCTAACTCATGAATGGATGACATCAGACATATCTAATTAAAGATCTGACGTCACATCAAATTTAAAATTCAGTAAAAATTAAAAAAAATATATATATTTCAAAAATCATCCACATTTGGAAAGTGTAACAAACGCTAAAGATTCATTATTTTATTCAACCTTTCGGGAAAAAATTGAAAAATGAATACCGGACCCCATTAATGTAACTAGTAAAAATAAATGTTTTTTATCTTCTACGGCATTAGACTGATTGTATGAAATTCAGAATGAAGAGTACAAGAAAAAATAAGAAAACATGTAAAAATTATAATGCATGTTCTTACTTCCATAATTACAGATACAAGAAACATTACAACCCTGGTATAAAATTACTTATGTACAAATATTTATTGAAAAATCCTTATCTAACAAGTATAATATATTTCTATTAAATGAAAATTTATTGTACAGTTATAGATAATCATATTTAGTCGTAATTTAATAAATAAATACATAGGTATGTATGTATGTACATATTTATTTTATTCCTACATATCTACAAATTAAAGGTTTTTCCATTGCTTCATATTAAGTGATACGAAAATATTAATACAGTATTCATAATAATATATTATGTAGATAATATAACCCATAAAGGTATTGTTGTTATATTATTTGATATTGGTAAAAAAACACTATTACTGAATTGTGCTGCCACCTAGTTAATGGGAGCGTTTGGGCAAAGCTTATCGTAGATGGCAGCAATGGACTAGCGTACGACGCCCGGGAATATTTGAATTGGTATCATCAAAGTTATAACTTTATAACATGTGAACTATTCAATATATATTATTGTTGAATATTAGCTTTTCACTTTAATTAGTTTGTAATAGTTCATTTTGCACCTTCGTTTGTTTATGTACAAACTTTTGTTATGAGGTTATTTAAAAATTTTGAGAATGTCGGATAAAGATAATTATAATTTATGGAATTTAGAAACGCTGAAAACTGAATGAAGATGCCGTGGTGCGAGTGTACGAGGGAGAAAAAGTGATTTAATTTAGAAGCAGGTCATTTTGTTTTGACTATGTAAGGTGAAATTTAATTGAATTTTTTTTTGTTTTGTTTTGTACTGCGGACAAAATATTATTGGGACTACACCTTTTCAACAAAATACTCCTCGTATTACGTATTCCTGAAAATTTGATTTACAAATAATTAACATAAACAAGTTTTAGATATTTATAAGTTTCACGAAAATCTTACCAGTATCATAACTTTCTGTGAGGAAATCTATTTTCTCAAAATGTTGAGAACAAACAAATGGCGAGTTTGGAGCATATTTAATTTTAATTCGTCTAACCATAACTTTCTTTCTATTTTATCTTTCGGCAAACGATGCATGTTTGTTTTCCTTTTAAAAACACAACAGAACGCATTTTTATTTATGGACCTAACCCTGTTATACTTGTGTTGGCGCGAACTATCAATTTTCTTAACAAATTCTGCAAATTTAGTTACAATTTATGCTAGCGCGCTATACTACGTGTACGTATTTCAATACACACTTCCAGAAAATACGCTAGTCCAGTGCTGCCATTAATTCGCACAATAGCCACCAAACACTCCCATTCTAGGGGTATTTCCATTGTCCGCATTAGGCATTCATTTTCATTTATTTTTATTAAAACTTTTTCCCCCTATCAAATTAATTAGTAATGAATACAGAAATAAGGAAAAATGTTCAAGATAAAAATTATATTTAAAATAAATATTATTTCGATTTATTTCATAGAACATTTTAAGAATGTTGTTAGGATGGCTCTACTGTTGCTAGGGTGCTACCGGTGCTACAAATGAATAGGATATTCTCTCATGATTAAAAATATTAAAAATATTAAATTTGATTGGTAAATCAGAGGGAAAAAACAAAAAAACTTGTTATAAATTGATTGTTGCAAAAAATATAAAGTTTCTAATTTTTTCTGATGTACTAGTTGTACTACCAATGGGAGACCAGTGTTGAAACCCTTACTCCATGTTCGAATGAGATAACAGGCCGCAACTTAAGTATGCACATGCTCGGGTCTACTTCGGATCGTTCGGGAATGTTCGTGTACAACTGTTTTAGCATGTATTGCTAAGCGATATGACATCTGGTAACAAAATAATGAACTACATGTCAACAATTTGTGTAATATTAAAAATTTGTTAAATACTACTACTACTACATATTTGTGTATATAATTGACATATGGGTGGCGTTCGAAATCCGTTACATATAAATTTATCATGGGAGATTAGAATATTTTGGATATTTACTTTCCAATCTTTCCATTAAATATACTTGTTCTTTAAGAAAAAAAATTTAAAAAAATATGCGAGAATACCCTATTCTAACAAAAACAACGAATAGTAGATTTTATCTATTTCAGAATTAGTCAGTTGAGTTTGAAACTCAATAACTTGGTTAAAAAAATTTAACACTTATGAAATACTCTTTTAATTATAGACTATACATTTCTACGTAATTATACTAGTTTTCATATTTTTTGATTAATTAATATAAAAATAATAATTTATATAAAAAATGACACCCATTTTTATCGCATTTGAAGAAATGAAGACACTGGTGCAAAAAGGGGATAAGTTACATTTTTAAAGTTTTGTTCAATTTCCAAAAAAAGAAAAAAAATTTTTTAATTATATTTGATGTTTTTATTGCAAATTTGATGTATTCGTACTAATATGCTGTTATTTTTTTATTATAAACTTATTTTTTAACTATATTTCGCGATTTTAATATTTTTGCGCATGAAGGGGATTTGTGCAGTAAAATTTTGTCTGTGAAAAAGAATTTCTTTAATAGCTAATAGCATGAAGAATAAAAAGGAATTATAAGAAAAAATGTAGTCTTTTATAAAGTAAATTTATTCTTTTTACTTTTACAAAGATATATATATATATATATATATATATATATATATATATATATATATATATATATATATATATATAAAGAAATATATAAATTATTCTAACTCAACTTCTGACATTTTATATAGACTTGCACTCAAAGAACTATAACTCTACAAAATGAATACTTGTTACTACTGGTCTGTTATGCTGCTTGTCTGATTGTATGATTATTTCCGAATAAATCCGAAAAAAATTAAGTGCAAGAACGGGATATGTGAAAAAACTTATCCCGTTCTTGCGCCTAAACTACAAACGGGATATGTTTCCTAACGTTGTTGTTCTCGTATGCGACACAAATACCGTTCTTGCAGTATAGACGCAGACACTGCTTTAGTTCAGATTTCTACACAAATCTCCATTTTTCAAAAAATGTAACTTATCCCCTTTTTGCACCAGTGTCTTCAAATGCTCCACTTCATTGATGTCTAATGTCAATATGTATAAATGGAAAATGTTTAAATTTTAATATGTTGTGACCATAGGTCTTGTGAATATTTACAATGTTAATTTTATACCGGTTTATTTATATTTTGTTTATAACAATTAAAAAAGTAAAAATGTTAGATCTCAGCTTCTATTAATAATTAAGAATTAAAATTTGGCACGTTGATTCAAAATTCAGTTTTAATATAAATTATTTATTTTGTTTGAAATTAATTTGTTTAATTTTAATATTAATAAAAGATTATTAAAATTAAACAAATCAATTTTAAATCAAATATGCATATTGAACCAACATACCAAATTTCAATTCTTAATTATTAATAGAATATAAATAAATCGAAAAAAAAAAATTTACGTGAAAATATTCACAAAGCCTTTGGTTACAAAATATTTAAATTTAAAAAATTTCCATTTATACTTTTAACATTAGACATCAATGAAGTTGAGCATTTCTTTAAACGCGCTAAAAATGTGTGTCATTTTTACCTCCCGCTACCCTTGGTAAAGGGAGGTATAGGGATCGTGCTAAAAATCGCATATCGAGATTTTGGTAAATGACCACGTTTTAAGGTCCCTAGAATCCAATTTTAACATTTTCACGATGATATCTGTGTGTATGTGTGTATGTGCGGATCCTGCACTCTAACTCAAATACTATCATTCAGAAAAATTTGAAACCTTGTATTTCGAACTTTTTCTGTAATGGAAAGAGCCCATTAGATTTTGCTGTAAATCGGATAACCGTAAATGGAACTTTACTAGAGGCTAAAAATAGTTTTTTTTTTTCAAAAATACCTTTAAATGTTATTTTTCGACATTAATGTTATTATAAAAAAATTCTACAGATTTGCTTTAATACTTTTTCAATATATTTTATGGATAAATTTACAAAATCATCTATAATTTAAATCCCGAAGCGTACGCTTTAAACAAACAAAACTTGGATGCGCAGTTATTCAAAAGTATGTAACTGACAGATAAATGTCACTGCCAAAGAAAAAAGTAAATAGAAATCAATACAGTTTCCAGCATATGTAAATAAGTAGGTATGTATTTAGATTAATAAAAATTAACGATTTGCAAAAAAGTTTAAGCTAATACTAATTTTTGGACTAGTGAATTCTACTTTATCCCTGTATTTAAAATTTAATCTTCATTTTTTTTATCAAAAAAGGTAGTTACTTGGATTACGTTATATGTATACTATATTTTAAGAAATAAACTGCCAAAATTAGAGTAAAATTCGCTAATCCAAAAATAAGGATTAGCTTAATCTTTTTTGTGACTCGGGCGGTACATGGCGGAAGGTATTGTGTTGGTCACACCAGGTTTTTTATATAAATTGTCATTATTTTTATATTAATTAATTTAAAAATATAAAAATTAATATAATTTCATAGAAATGTATGGTCCATAATTGAAAGAGTGGTTCATGATTTATTAATTTTTTTAAACTAGTTATTGAGTTTTAAACTCAACTGACTGTATTTCTGAAATGGATAGTAGTTCTCTTCGTTCCCCCGAATTCATCTGAAATTTTACGATAATAATTGATTTGGGCTGGAGTCAGTGAGGTTGCGTTTACAACAATCAAGCATTTTTTATTACCACAAAGTAATATTTCATGATTTTCTTTTTATTAAAATTGTTAATTTAAAGGAAGTATATTATCTTATAAATATTGATATTTATTATTTCATTGTAATGGTAAAATACCCCATATTTATAAATCATTGCTTACCTGTAAATTAAATTTTAAAAAATGTTCTTTTACTAAAAAAATAAATTTGCAATATCTTTTTTCTTTCTATAGTTATGTTATTGAGACGATTATACATATTACCTACTTATTACATTTATCAATTAAGGAAATAACTGTTTGTCGCAATGTTTCCATGAATGTGTTCGCGTTTTTCATTGACTACTCTTTTTTTAATCGTGAAGAAGATTACAATAATTATAAGACATACGTTGACATAGGAATAAATTATTATATACCTAAAACTATTTACAAGTCTAGTCACTTGTCACTTCCAATAAATTTCATCAGTCGATTATCCTTTTCGATGCATTTGATAATATTCTTTGTTTTTTGTTCTTATAATACGAGCACACCTTCTGCCCACTTTGTAATATCCTTGTTTACAATCGACACGTATGAAATACCTGTAATATGAAACAGAATAATTACAAATTTAAAACTAACATACTTATATTAGTACAAAAAAATAACGATGTGAACTTTAAAAATAAAATAAAGTCAACACATTTAATAATAAAATTTTGCTTGTTTTAAGAAATGTTCCAATTAATATTAATAATTAAATAGATAATTACCTTACTCCTAAAGTATCTGGTTGACACTCTTTGCCATCAAAATAATATCCATAACTGCACATTTCTTCACTGTCTTCTTCATCAAAATTAAATGAATCATAGTCGTTTATTGCATTAACTTTTGCATTAAAATATAAATAAGGTATAAACACTAGCATCAAAAGTAATTTCATTTTATTATGTAATTATATCATCTGTTATAAAGGAGACACTTGAACTTAGTAATAATACAGTTGTATGTACAGTTGACAAAACCACAAACACAAACATATATTGGGAAACTTCATAGTGGTTTGGTTAGGTAGAGAATTTGATAAAAGAATTTAGAAAGTTTTTATTTATACAACGAAAAATTATAATGAGTATAATCTCCATTCATAATAACTAATCTTTATTAACATTTTTATGCAAATTTCTAATCAAACAATATATATATATATATATATATATATATATATATATATATATATATATATATATATATATATATATATATATATTTAATAATATCCTATAAAAAATGGAACTAAATTATTTGAAAAACTTTTTTTCTATGATCGATAAAAAAGTAGGCTTTTCAAATGTCATTTGGTTGTAGAAAGTAAAGCTTCATTCACAGCTACTTTTTTAATGCATAACGTTAATACATAATGCTAGTAGATAATGCGTAACGAAGTTTGTTATATGGCAACGCACAAGACCATTCACAGCTAGTTTAAATTTTAACTCATAATACATAAACACAATGCATAGCAACAAATGTTTGCAAACTCCAAACTTTTATGCATTACTCATTATGCATTAAGTAAATTTGTGACAGCTGTCAAAATAAATTTGCGAGATAAAAATAAAATTAAGCAAGGAAATACGCTTTAGCAATCCTTTCCTGCCATGATAAACTTCAATTTTGACAAGTAATTTCAATTAATACACATGTCAACTATCAATTAAATTTTGTTGCAAAAAATGCTAGGTTTTTTAACCTTGCGCATTAGTACTATGTATTAAAGTCTTATGCATCGTCATTACGCATTAAAAAAGTAGCTGTGCATGTAGCTTAAATAATTGCAGACCAAATTTTTTACTAACCGTTGCTAAGCAGTAACGGTAACATAAATGGAATATTATATTTTTCTATTAATTACATTTGAAAATTGGTTGATATTTTAAATCATTGAAAAATATTGTATATACCTCTGATTAAAGGTATCTTTGCGGACTAGATGCAGCCCTCGCTACTCTTGGGCGGCATTTTTTAACATCGGTCGCAAAGAACTACATTTAATTCTTAGTATAAAAATAACTATTTTGAAAACTTACATAAATAATAGAAATAGTGGGATTCTAGGCATTGTCATAAATTTATATATCTGTAACTTATGCTGGATTTATACAACGTAAACCGTAACGCGTGGTACCGTGCTGTTGCGTATTGTAACGTATCGTAACGCGTGATTTGTCTAGGCTATTTTATACAGAACTTTTACGGTACATTTCCGTAAAAAGTACTAATACTCTGTCGATACAAGTGTAGTGTACAACAGATTTGTATTTATCAGGTTCGTTAGTTTATTCGTAATTTATATTTCCATTTAATATATTAATCCAAACTTTGACACATGACACATGTCACTTATGTCAGTCAAAGTCACACAAGACTATTAGCCACACAAAAACAAACTATAGCGCAGAGCAGTAGTAATTTTCGTAATATCGCAACGTACCGTAACGCGCCGTAACGTAGAAAGATAAAAGTTGGCGATCTTTGGGGTTTTTGACACGTTACGCCGGCACGGTACGTCACATTACGGCTTACGTCTGTATAAATTATCACATATGTATGCATTGATTTATTCTTTACGTTGCGTTACGGCATGGTACGTTACGTTACGGCTTACGCTATATAAATCCAGCATTATACTATTATTCATTAAAGATGACTATTCAAGGTCATTTGTTCGAAGAAAGAATACACATCACTTTACAGCAGTAGCTTAGCAACATTTTGTATAAGAAAGAGAAAGATTATTTGACCTATGTCTATTTAATTTATGTGAGTGACATATTTACGTAAATAGTGGCTTCACTTTCTAACACACTATAAATAATAATGACGTGTGTGCAAAAGTGAAGAATATAAATCTTTCAGAAAGGCATTATTTAGAAAGAAACATAATTTTCAAATAAATTACTCTTATTTTTCAGTTAAAAATGTGTCCATAAATATTTCATGTTGCATGCTTATGCATACGAAATGCAATGAAGTTGTCTGCAAGTAATATTTTATCGGACGGCTCACAAATGACTTTGAATAGTCATCTTTCGTGAATAATAGTTTAGATGGAAAACCTCTAAATCAATGTTTTTTTAGCATACAATAAAATAGTATTCTTCCTAACTTTCTATAACTTACTATATTTATAAATGTCTCTTAAGAGGTCTGTGAGTCATTATACTTAGAAACACTTATTGATCTTATAGAAATGCCTAGAATCCCACTAAAAATCATTTAGAATATTTAACAATTTCTTTGAATCAGTTAATAAGAGGATAGTAGATCGTCCAGCCTAAATCAAATAGTTTTGGATTTAGGAATTTTCTATGTGTAGCTATTTTTGTTTTTTGTTTGGATAATAGGAATACACCGTCTTCCAACTTTCTGATATCCTTCTTTACAATCGACATTTACGAAGAACCTGTAATGCAATAACAAAAAAAAATTCAAAACTTTAAATATTAAACTTAAGTAAAATACAATACATAAATATAATTACAAATAAATTGTTCGGTTTATTATAAATAGCAAATTCGAAATTAATAAGAAAAATACAGCGTCATTTGAACTATAACCGTTAGAACCATAATCGAATTTCCTTTATTTGGGTGGCATACAAAATTTTAAGGCCTTTTTGAACTAAAAATGAAGGCGTCTTTTAAAGGTGGCACTTTACAATTTTTTATGTTTAATTTTTATAGTTTTCGTTTATTGTTATGGATTTGTGTTTAATTTTAAGCCACTAGTGATTTAAGAAAAAAAATATAATAAACGTAATCGACGTAGTTTCACAATTTATACATATGCCGTATAAAAAACCGAAATCAGTAAATTTTCAGAACCAAATGTACCTACAAGATATTATCAAACTTCATCAAATGTTCTAATTTTATTTGTTAGGATTTACAATGTTTCACCGAGTAATGACGGCAATATCAATTCAAATTAATATAGGCATATTTAGAATTTATTTTAATATAAATAACTTCATTAAAAGTTAACATTTAATATAGATAATTAAATAAATAATCCTAATCGTTACCTTACTCCGAATAAATCTGGTTGACACTTTTTTCCATCAAAATAATATCCGTAACCGCAATACTCTTTTATATCCATATCAGGATTATATGATATATATTTTGTTTCTACTTTTAAATATAAACAATATATGGATATTAACACCAAAAGTAATTTCATTTTTATTATTTTATATTTTAAATGATCTGTCATAAATGAGATACTTTAACATAAATAAATGATTTAGTTTCATATACGTCCGTAATGACTTGCAAAACCGCAAGTATAGTTTGGGAAATTACATTGTGGTCAGTGCAAAAGAAATGATAAAGAAATATATAGGCCAATTCTGAACAAATCTGTAGTCTTACAAATAAAAAACTTACAAAAAGATGTATTTTTGTTGATTAATATAAAATTATATACATATAAAAGTTGCGGTTTTTTTCATTATTTACAGATTAACAGAATTATTCTAGCTTTTATTTAACTTAACTTCACTTATTTCATAAGGCTTGAATAAGATTTTTACAAATTTATTTCGTTTTCTGCCTGCGCCCGGTATGCTCGTATGTCCAAATCATCCAGAAACACTTTGTTACCGGCCTAGGCCGAACATCATTATTTACGGAACTATATGACGATGTGTATTTCGCGCATTAGAGCGCACGCTCCCAAATTCAGAAATAGAACGGCGAAACATAAATTGAAATGCATCAAACAGGGCCATATTACCTAATAACATTAATAACCTAATAACATTAGGCAAAACTAGGCGACTGCCTAGGAGCAAAACCCTCAGAGAGCGCCGCCGTCTAGCACCAAGTGTTTAGACAAACTATTAAAATAAAAATTTACTTAACACACCGCTCAAATGCAAGGAGATTAAAATGAATGCTGGGGAAAATTAGAAAACATTCGATAAAATAGTTTAACATCGACATATATTTGGATATAGCTTTACGAATTTCCCAGCTACAATTTTTTCTGGTGAACGTTCATTTTCGATGCTAAAAAGAATCTTAATTCTACATTGGGACAAGAGAAGCTAAATTCGCTGGCTATATTAAGTATAGAAAATGATATTATTATCGATCAAATAAACACACCAGAAATCAGAAATTATATCAAACTTTTTAAGAATTTATTCGATCTTGTTTGATTGGGTAATATCTGATTAGTATCCAATCAGAAAACAAGATCAAACTGCTCCAATCTTCGCGCCATTATATAGTTAAAACGGGCAGTTTAAATCTAGAAAAGCTAATTTCTAATATGTTTGTTGATTTAATGAAATGTTGATGTGTTTTGCAATATTGTTTGTATTTTATAAGAATTTTTGCTATAGGTTTCGCTGTGAATTTATGAATAGTTATATAAGTTCCTCTTCTTTATTACTTTGTGCTATGATTTTATCTCATTCATATAAGCATTCAATAATTCATAACACAATCTTTCCTTTATTATATTACACGAGCGAGAAAAGTAATTTTTGATTTTTGAACATATACCCTACGACTAGGAATTAAAATTAAATTTTTGGGGGCATCTGAGAAAATAGCCTAGGGGCGATTTTATGCTTAATCCGGCCCTGGCATCAAAACTATTGGAAAAATTCAAATGTTATTTTTTATATTGGACCTATTTTCTAACGAAGTTGTTCATTTTTATCAACTGGTTTAAAAATCTATCCAATAGATATTAATTTGACAACAAAAAATCCTATTTTTTGTTATATATCAACATAGTTGATTGGTTAAAATTTTTACCAATTGTACAAAACTAGCCACTGTTTCAGAATAGATCCGAATAGAGGTTAAATTTTTAAATTAAGCTTTTTAAATGACTATTTCACTCATAAATATATAAACCAATCCAAATTCAGGATTTTACCTAGTTACCAAGTTTCATTTCGACAAAACACCGTCACAAAAGTTTTTTCGCACCCTTTAAGCCAATAAGATGTCGTATTTTTACAAGTAAGTGAGTTTTGATAAGCGAAAAAATTTAGCCATTTAGAAAAATATTGTTTACATACCTGTCAAAGTCTGTATATTTTCAGTGTTATCAGTTTTTATTAAAAACGAGTCGATTTGGACAGGACTATATTTAAAACATTGAAAAAGCAAACTGAAACATAATACCTCGAAACACAATAAATATTTACATGATTTTTGTCAAGAAAAAAATTATATAAATGATTACCTGATTTTTATTTTGGAAATAGTCATCCGAATACCATTCGTGGTTAAATTTTATCCTGGAAAAATTTTCCGATTGCTTTACTCGAGCCTATTGCCAATTTATTTCGTGACATTGATCAAAAATTACTCGTTTGACAACTCGTAATTTTTTTGTCAATGCCACTCAATAAATTGCTAGGCAACCGGCTCTCGTAACAATCTGAAAAATTTTCCGGCAAAAATTTACCACTTATGATATTATATATGACTATTTCACTCATAAATATATAAACCAATCAAAATTCAGGATTCTACCTAGTTACTAAGTTTCACTTCGACAAAACACTATCACAATTTTTTTTTTTTTTCGCACCCTTTAAGCCAATAAGATGTCATATTTTTACAAGTAAGTGAGTTTTGATCAGCGAAAATTTATTGACGTTTTAGAAATATATTGTTTACATACCTGTCAAAGTCTGTATAATTTCAGATTTTATTAAAAACGAGTCGATTCGGACAAGAATCTATTTAAAACGTTGAAAAAGCAAACTGAAACATAATACCTCTAAACACAATCAAAATTACAAGATTTTTGTCAAGAAAAAAATTATATAAATGATTACCTGATTTTTATTTTGGAAATAGTTATCCGAATATTAAATTTTATCCTGGAAAAATTTTCCGATTGCTTTACTCAAGCCTGTTGCCAATTTATCTCGTGATCAAAAATCACTCGTTTAACAACTCGTGATTTTTTTGTCAATGTCACTCAATAAATTGCTAGGCAACCGGATCTCGTAACAATCTGAAAATTTTTCCGGCAAAAATTTACCACTTATGATATAATAGGTATATGATAAAACATGGTATTTCAAATATAAAATTCTGTTAGAATAATAATGTAAAAAAAATTGTATGAACCTTATGTACGGAATAGATTTAATGCTCACGAGTGACTTTTTTGACTCGAGTAAAGCCTCGTCAAAAAACTTTCACTACATTAAACATTAATTCACACAATATTTTCTATGCAAAAGTTTTTCAGCAATTACAATGTTAAAAATTGTTAAAAATAGTGAAAAATACAATCTTCACTTCTTCTAGAAACGATGTAAATAAACCGTTTATTAGTTTTTTAGTAGGTAAATAACAATAATGTTCGGTTGAAAATCGTGTCTCTAGAGTGAATATAAAGGATAATCTGTTTTTAAAAGAAAAACCCTAACGAAACCCTGCACTCAGATTTTTTTATTATTTTAAATGAAAGTTCTTTTAATTTTGAAGCAATTTGTAGTATTAAAAAGTATTAATTGTTTTTAGTTTAACTGCATTTGATTTTTAATGCCAACATTACGTCACGGCGACACCTATTGCTTTCTCTCGCATAAGCTCTATAGTAGGCAGCGAGAGAAAGGTTGCACTAATATGACGTCACAATGACACTGACAACAAACCTCAAATATCTCGCAAGGTAATTATTAAAAAATTGTTTTTTTTTCATCTTAATCACTATTTATTGAGTAATACTTTAAGGATAAAGTGTACATTTTATTATTTTTTGTTATGGTACAGGACCTCATTCTCTGATATACTCGGCGACATCAAGTGCACCATTGTTGGGTGCGCTAGTTTCTTTTTATTGAAGATTTCGCTAATTGCGACATATTGACCCGTTACGAACCCACTTTTATAGTGTGAATTTGTTAAAAAGTGACATTTAACCTCAAAGGAATATAATGTAAAGCGCGCTTCATAATAGCGCTATTATTATAATAGTGCGCTTGTAATACGGATCATAGTTCTTAAAATGCACTTCTAGTAGCACTGTATTTGCCACTTTTGGAATAATTTGCTATCCTCTGTCGGTCACAAAACGCACTCAGCCAGATCGCCACGTAAGCATAATCTCAAAAATAGGTTCAGTTTTTATATGTACATAATTGGCAGCCATGCGATTATTCCTAATTCCTTTACAAAATGAAAAAGAAGTCTTACATACCCGTATAAACAAAATATTTAATTTACCTGCATTATTAGAGGTAACAACAATGGGAGCACATCTACCATCTGGTGGTGGAACATGTGCAAATCCTGGCGCACATGGAATGTGACATCCCAAGCACGCTGGTCCAAAATCTTGACCAAATACAAACTGTATTACACATAAATATAGAAAAAAATTAAAAATATTTAATTTCATTATTGTTAATTTGCATTCAGTTTTCTACAAATGTAGTTAACATTTATGTGTAACAAATCTTTTTATATGTTTTAAAAACTATTAATAGTACTGACATACTTTTATTTAGTGTTTACAAAAATTAAATTTATCTAAATTATTTATTTTATCTTTAGGTAATAAATAAAAATAAATTCATAAAAATACAAATAGGTACTTACAAATATGATTCACATTTCTTTCAAAAATAGTTTATGTTACTTATATGGAATTTTGTTAATACACCTTGTGGAAGTGATAATAAACTAATCATTAAGCTTCCAAATTTTGACAAATTATGTAGATACATTATGCGGCGTAAAATAGCATTTGCATAATAAACTGCCACCAATGGGATCTCGAGAACTACAAGTGATATGATATCGGTTAACTGGAACTGGAACTTATTGTGTGCCACTAGGGAGGCACCTCAGATATGCTTTTGTTTTTTCAAAAATTCTCATATGGCACTAAATAATGAAGAAAACCGAATTTTGTTCATTTTTGCCTCACGCTACCCTTAGTAAGGGAGGTATAAGGATTGTGCTATAAATCGCATATCGAGATTTTGGTAAATGACCACGTTTTAAGGTCCTTAGAATCCAATTATAACATTTACCCGATGACGTCTATGTGTATGTATGTGTGTGGATCCTGTATACGCTTTAACAGAAATACTATCGTCCAGAAAATTTTGAAACCTTTTATTTCTATCTTATTCTAATATGTAAAGAAGCCATTAGATTTTGGTGTAAATCAGATAACCGAAAATGGCACATTACTTGAAGCTCTAAATAGTTTTTCTTCAAAAAATACCTTTAAAAGCTATTTTTTCGAGATTTATGTTATTATAAAAATTAAAGATTATTCAATTTTCTATAGTTTCGCATTAATACTTTTTCTATATATTTTAAGGATACACTTATAAAATTATCTACAATTTTAATCCCGGAGCGTAGATTTTAAACAACTCCTTGCTTACCCAGTTCATATCTCAAATGTTTGTAATCGACAGATATATGTCACTGTCAAATAACTAATCATTTCAAATTAATAATAGTAACGTTAACGTTTTAAAAAGAAAATAGTACATAGAACAATAGTTATATGGAAATGAACTTAATACAGTTTCCAACATAAGTAAATATGTAGTTATGTACTTAAATTAATAATAATTGTGAAGAAACTAGAGACGTAATAAAAATGTTGAAACAATTTTATAGACAACTTTTAATTCTGAACAACTTCGCACTCTACAGTTTTTGTCGTAAAATGAACAGGAGAGCAGGAAATTACAAAAAAAAACTAAAATCCCATGTTAAATCCCTATGTTTGCACCTTATCGTCAACATTCTGTATATAGTTATTACCATATCAAAAATCACTGCTGCTTTGAAATCTTAAATACTCATATAAATAATATATGTAAAGTATAAAATAAGTTTTATAATTTTTTTCTAGTTAAGATATCGTAAACAACCATTCCTGAGTGTAACAATCTGCTTATTTCGTAGATTTTAGTAATGATTATTTCTACTTAGATTTATTTAAAATTATCATGAAACACGAAATAGTCATTTTTATTTTTTGATGTTTTTATTAGGCCGTAAATGCGACTACCAGTGTAAATCGTATATTTTTTTGTATGTCGAATAAGAACCAATTGAAAAGCAAATCATTCGGAATAATTCTGATATTTATTACATTGACCAGATGTCAAAAAGTTTAACATTATTGAATGTGAAGAATGGAAAATACTCAGAGCCGCAGTCTTACATAAATTATTTATTTTCTGGCTGCGATCATAAATAAATAAATATATCATCACGGCATATTACCCATTGCTGGGTGTGCCAATCCGCTTTGTATGCAGATGTCTGTAATGATGATGACATATTCGTACCGTGCGGGCGTTTACCAGGCGTCACTTCACGGGCACTCATTGCTGGCGTAGAGAGTGCACGACAGGACGTCAATTTTGTGCCATTTAAAATTCGAAATATTTAGCGTCGGTCGGGATCGAACCCGATTCCCCAGATTCGCGACCAGACACTCAGGCACGCAGCCACGTTTCAAGATTTATTATTGAATTTATAATTTTCTAATATTTAAATGATAATTGAAATCCAAATTTGAACATTAAGCAAATTTAAGTGCTGCTATGGCCTAGGCCGTAAGGACGCAAGGACTATAAATCATCAGAGGGCGGCTAACCTTCAAATACGATAAATGACGTCATTCGCAGACTCACTGAATAAAATCCTATTGGCGACTAAAACTACCGATGGCGGCGCTAGTGTTGTAGCATACACGTGCTCTGAAAATGGTATTATGCTATAAGATCGCATACAGAAACATTGTATAACCAACATTCGTTTTGGAGTATATTAACAAATTCATTAAACTTTATGTAAATAGTGTTAGTAATAATTTTGTGTACGTACTTATAATGACATTCGAAGAAAATTATCTTAGACTTATTTCTAAGGAAATGTTTACTTATTTGGAGACAACAAATTCTTCTCGAAGTTTTATAGAAGGGGGAAAATTATTGAATCGTGGGTTGTTATTTTAATTAGCGTTAATAAACATAGTGCTACAGACTAAAAAAAATTGGGCTGTGTTTAAACAAGTGCTCTAACGTCACATCCTTATGAGATTAGAAGAACTTTAAATTTACAATTGATTATTTACAAAATGCTCTTGTGTAGCTGGCCATAGTTGCCAGTGCAAACACATTACAGCTGTCTTAATATTTTGTAAAAGATAGTAGAATAATACTACACTATTATTCACGAAAGATGACTATTCAAGGTCATTTGTTCGAAGAAATAATACACATCACTTAACAACAGTAGCTTAGCAACATTTTGTATTAGAAAGAGAAAGATTATTTGACCTATGTCTATTTAATTTATGTGGTGTGGCAGATATACGTAAATAGTGGCATTACTTTCTAACACATTATAAATAATAATGACGTATGTCGTAGAATTACAGATACTTAATTATCTACTACACTGCCCTCTTTGTTAATATTTAACCAGTGGCGTTGACGTTTAAATCAAATTATTATTCCTTGGTTTATAAGATAAATCTATGATTTTGTATTTTGCAAAAACATAAGTGAAAAATATAAATCTTTCATAAAGACATTATTTAGAAAGAAATATAATTTTCAAATAAATTACTCCTATTTTTTCTGTTATAATTTGTCCAGAAATATTTCATGTTGCACGCCTATACATGCGAAATGCAATGAAGTTATCTGCAAGTAAAATTATATCAGACGGCTCACAAATGACCTTGAATAGTCATCTTTCGTGAATAATAGTTTATATATTATTTATGGATGTTAAATAAATATGTATTTACTTTACTTAGTTAAGAAAATTAAAATGGAACTAATTTCAAATATCTATGAAATTGTTTTAATTACAAGTTTAAGAAATATATTGCACGCTACACATAAAGTGAAAGGTGTATTATTTTATTTATTTTGTTATTCTCTTATGATTCGTCACTTGTTTTCCAGTTCGTATTTTTCTAATCCAGCCCTCTCTTGTCGATTTGACTAAATTTATTTTGGATTTCACTCTTCCTTTCACTAATTTTTGGGACAGATAATTTCTTACTACCCCGAGAATGACAGCCATAAACGCAGCAATTAACGTTATAGCTACTAACATACCTAGAAATGTTATGTATGTCATAACTGCCGCAGTTGTCATTTTGAAATCCGAGCTCGTAGAGCGAGGATTTTAAGACATCTAAGGCTTTTTATGATTCATAACATCCGTGGTTTGTTCAATAGTTTATCGGTTTCAGAAAATGAAGACTATATTAAGAAATATTATTTTTTGAAATTCTGTCGTTAATGCTACTTTCAGAATGCTATGGTTAACAAAAAGACAAACAAGAAACCGGCAAGGAATCTAATGCACTATATATATATATATATATATATATATATATATATATATATATATATATATATATATATATATATATATATATATTTACTGTATAATTGAATAACAGAATACCATTTTCAAGAGTTGCAAATATCGTCCGCTTGCGGGATTCGGGTTAATTTTACTCGCCAATACATCTGTTTCGCACTGTAGTATCAAATAAAACAAAAAAGGCCGCCACGCACTTGAGCGCCGCGAAGAGAAGTTTTTTCATTCAATGTATTCTTATGTGAATAGTCACTTCGTTGCTCTGCTCTTCGCTGCTCCAAAGTGCGCGTATACACATAAAAAAATGAAAAAACTTCTCTTCGCTTCGCTTCGGTCGCTGAAGTGCGCGTTGGCCTTAACACTAATAATTTTATACTTGTAGTAACCAGATTTGTGTTTGTACCTTCATTAATTTGTTGAATAAAACTTAGAAATATTAGTTTTATTTGATACTGCGGTGCGAAACAGACGTACGATTTTATCCAGTGGGTTTGCGCACGACGTCATTTATTTGAAGGTAGGCCGTCCTCTGTTGATTTATAGTCCTTAATAAAGACATAACCGAACGCGTTATTAAGCTGATAGACAGTTGCCACCAGTTCAGTGTACAAAAAACAGTATAATGCAGTAAGGCAGTTAATTAAATAATAATTTAATTAATTGTATACATTTTTATATACTTACTAATTAGTCCTTACAACTTGTCTGCAGTTTGTTCCGTCTTGTGATTTGAATCCAGAAGCACATGGAGCTACAATCATCCTCCTCGTAGTCTTCATGATTTTGATGTTAGAAGAAAGTGTCCCTTCACTTGGCGTTTGATCCTGACCATTTACAAATGCCAAAAAAACAATCAAGTGGAAAAGAAACAGAAAAATGTTAAGAACTTTCATTGTGGCTTCGCATCAATGTTATTTTAAACTGAATATGCACAAATATTTAATAGATATGAATTTTGTTGATCCCAGAATTTAATATTGACGTAGTTTTCATTTTTTAATAATTATGTTATCTAAGTTCATACTTTTAAATGGGAAAGGGTATTTATTTTTCACAAAATTATTTGACTAATTTGTTTATGATGCAAATGTTTATATTTTAATAAATATTGAAATATAATGTAATATTTTATGTGTTCTTAACATATTTTAAAAATGAATCTTTAGAAAATTTCTACTACATCGTACTTATTATTTATTACAACTTATTTTAAAATAAATACTCATGTTTTTCTTACCCTCCAAATATTATACATTTTTCTTTTTAATATTGACCATAAATATTATTTTTAATAGAAAACTACAACTATTTTATAAATTTAAACTAACAAAAGAAAGACGAGGAGGTCGGCTTTATAAAGAAATTTAATCTTCTCTTAAAATTTACTTCCATAATAGAAAATTTATTGAAAAAAAAAAATGCAACAATGATTTATATGTCGTAAGAACAGAGAAACTGATTCGAATTTGTTAATTTCATTAAATTTACTTGACAACTAAATTTTAAATGAAATTGAATTTCTTTATAAAACTGGTTCCTAAATTTTTAGTCCAAAGATGTTGATTGTTTATTCAGACTCGACTCTATAGGCTTAGGCATAAGAGGCACTGACGCAATGGTTTTATGATGAAAAGTAAGAATAAGGCTTGATTTACATTAGCAGTACAATGACGGTACGATGCCGGTAAAATAACGGTACAACGACGGTATTCCGGTGATATGGAAATAATGCAAAATAATATTTTTTTTCTATAGTTTACATCTTCATAAGGTAGGAAAATATAATAAAACATGTTTAATAAAAACTTTTAATTCATAGTTTAATGTTAGAAAATTGGAATTTCTGCAGCTCTAGAAACGTCCTTGAAATTTGTGACGTGAAATTGATAATTTGTTGCTCATTTCACGGTAGATATTTACGTTTCGAATCGTAGATGGTGCCAGTAGTTAACACGCGCGTATATTTCTTGTTTGACATTTCGTTCACTTTATTTGCAGCAATTCTCGAACAAAACATACCTTCGGCTTTTAACATTATGTATTTCTGCACTCACGTATTGTGAGTTATGGAGAAAATAATCATTTATGGCAGAATCCACACCAGGTGAATTACCAGAATCAGCCTTTTTATAATCAGGTTCCATAATTTTGAAATATTACTCGTATTTTTACCACAAACAAACACAGGACAAACACTGTAATGTACGCTGCTACTGAAACCATGTGTAAAAAAGCAAATGGCTGTCATGAACATGTGGATTTAGACGCTGAAGTTTGTTGCAAATGTCACTATCGATTTGACGTCATAAGCGCGCCAATGATAAGAAAATTTGAATTGCAACGAAATTTTTAAAAATTTATATCTCACGTGATGTATACATTTTCTTACTCAACATTAGATATTCAGAGCCCTACTGGTATATACTAATGAATGAAAATATTTTTAAAAAATATCGGAATACCCCAATGGGGTATTCCGACATTTACGAGGCATTTACATTAGACGATACCACGACGGTATGAATATAATAAAATACCATGACAATATAATTTTCTCTTTTATGTATTATTGCGGTGCATATATCATATTTCTATCAAAAGTAGAAAATACCGTTCAATGTTTAAAAATGTGTCGAATACAGATTGGGCTAATTCTCTTTACTCTTGACGAAGACGAAGAAAAACCAGAAAATTTTTGCAAAACGTTACTATTTTTATGTACTTACTGTAATAAACTGTAGTGTATATTTTACGTTTTTGTCATAAACAAAGAACTTTTGTTCAATAATGTGTACAATAATTGCTCATTTCTAGCTCATTTTAACTACATTTTTGGTTTAACTAAAAGACAAACATCAAAAAGTGTACTAGCATAGCTGATTTTGGCATAAATGTCAACGTGACGTGCACGTACTCTTCAACTGCAACCTCCCACTCCCCCTTGCATGCAGATACTACGCTGTCACGATGATACAATATTTTTTCAATAGAAACAAAACTATACTGTACCGTGGTCGTATCGTTAACGTAAATCAGTGAATGCCGTCATTGTACCATTATCGTACCGAGAACGTAGATGTAAATGGGTCCATTAAAATGCATTGCAGCAAAAAGTATCGTACTGTATCGTCATTGTACCACTAATGTAAATCAAGCCTGAGAGTATTGAAAAAGACCAAAGGATCGAAGCGTATAGGTGGTAGCAGGTGGTACGTGCATTTCGAAAAATTTATTGTTGTTATACAAGGTGAAACAAAATTAAACCGTATATACAGGGTGTTACGTAAGTAATGTGCCATAGTTCATAGTACGATAAAGATTTTTGCTCTACCTATCGAATTGTAAAAGTTATGGAGCTGTAAAGTCGACCAATTACAAACCAGCTTCTTATTAACTTAAAATCTAAAAATCAAGTTGTTCCAAAAACAATATTTGTCAGTTGTCATAAATGACGTTGAATTTGTAATTAGTGGAGTAGTAATTTGATATTTGGAAGTGTCTATCACTTTCACTCACCAAGAATACACCGACATACATTAGGTGTATGGAGAAGTGCGCGAAAGCAGTGATGCTGCTGTGAGACGATACAGGGAGTTTTACCCAGACAAAATGGTGAAAACTTTGAATATTTGTTATAACTATTTTTGTCATTATTAAAAAATGTTTTATCCATAATCTGCCGCTTACTTCAATCCTTCAAAAATGATTAGTGTTTTTGTTTTCACTCAAACTACCGTGATTTTTAAATTATTCTTTATTCAAATAAATTATTTTTATTGGTCCACTTTGAAATGCCTTTTATAATTGCATCAAACACATTGGTATATTGCAACCATTTTTATTAATTGGTAACGTATGGCACATTACTTACATAACACCCTGTACATATATATATATATATATATATATATATATATATATATATATATATATATATATATATATGAAAGGGCATATAGTACTGACCAAAATGAGTAAAAAAGGCTTCATCAAGATGGGTCCGATCTTCAACTGTTTCCGAGAAAGAGGCCATTTACTATTAGAATAGAAGAAAATTGACAAAATTTTGTCTATGTCAGTAAATAGATTATAAAAAAACAATAAAATTTTATATGAAACATTTTTCTCAATTTCTAATAGTAACGAAGTTATTTGAAAATCAAATTTAACTTAGTATAATTATTTGATTAAAAAAAAAACAATAGCACATCTAAGTTGACCTCTGAAAGGTAAACAAAAGGTCTTATTTAATCGAAGTCGAAACTCTTATAGTTTTCGAGATAGCACAGGTATACCCCATTAAAACTCATTTTTCACTGCCTTATATCTCGGAAACTATTGAAGATCTGACCCATGTTGATTAAGCCTTTTTTACTCATTTTGGTCAGTACTACATGCCCTTTAATTTTTTTCCGAGGTATGATTACACCCTGTATATTTGCTTTTTGCTAATTTTAAAAACGTTCAATTTTGAATCACTAATAATAATTTAATTTTTGTTATTTTTAGTAAAGAATGCTAGAGATTTTTTTTTCATAAATTTTCTGATAAAATTTATAATACTTCAAAAACTACTACATTTAGGAAAAGTATCTTTTTGAGGATTTTTGTATTGTATGTAATATTTTATAAGTAAAAACGTTAATAAGTAAAAAAATTACAATATAAAATTTTAAATGTTTTTACCGTATGAGACGTTTCTGGTTGAGATACAGAAAGCAAAAGAAAGTATAACCATGCATTTAAATAAGTACTATCCCTCTATCCTCATATTAAGTTAAATTTATTAATAAAAATGTATCTGAACAGGTTCACCTTTAAAGAACTGTAACTCTGTAACGAAACATTTCATCTAACATTTTTTACACAAAATAATCCCCAATACCACAATATACGGTTTAATTTTATTGTACCCGTTATGAATCACGCTGTGTAGACCCTCTTGTAAACAAGTGTCATATTTAATTTCACATGTCCCTTATATTTAATTTCACATGTCCCTTTTATGGCAAATTTATAAAGCTTATGACCAGTTGCACCAACAGAACTTAAACTTTAGGCGTTCCTTAAATAGACAATATTGTAATGCGTCGAAATGAAAAGTCAAATGAATAATTATTATTTCTTTAATTGTGTCAGCTCTTACATGGTGTAACTTATTATTAATAATTCATCATTAATGAAGTTTCTAGAAACTTTATAATTTTTTAAAAATAATTTTCAAAAAATCAAAATACAAAAATTATTTTAAAAAAACATTTATTGACATATTGACATTTCGTTTATATTTATTGCATATAATTTAGACATATTTATATATTTATAATTATACGTTAAGGAAGATCTGATGCTAATGTTGTAGCAAAACTGGTTATCAAATAAAGTAATTGTGAAACTTAAAACCAAGTATTTTCAATAATTAAAATAATTATTATGCCTAATACTGTCAATATTTCGATTTGCATTTATACGTTTAAAGATTACTTAAAGTTTACGCCTTATTGGTGCAACAAAGCATCAAAAATTTAACATAAAAAAATTATCCGGCATTTAAACCTTAAGCCAGCTCTGAGCAAGCATGTTTAAAAATCGTTATGTCATTTTTAAGTAGGGCTGATCTTATTTGATTACTTCAAATGCTTCGTTACTTTACGGCCCTAAGGCTTTAAAAACATTATGGTTGCTTTCATAGTTACGTATTTATTTTTCTAACTATTTAACTAAATTTATTATAACTAACATTCTCTAGGATCATTATTCGACATATACATACTTTTGATTCTATGTTTAAAAAAAATAAAAAATATTTTTGATAATGAGCATAAACTAAAATCTATTTAATTTGTATTATCAATAACGCTTATTTTCTAATTAATCAAATTTGAAAGTCTCAGGACCCTAAATCTTTATATCCTCCTCTAATTACTAACTCAAAATAATCTGGTAATTAAATAAGAGAGTCTCGCTAAAATTATTGAGAATAATACACTGCATCATTCCGTCCTACCACTTTTTAGAAGCTCCTAGCCAAAATTATTCTGGAATGTTCTGTACAGCTGTCAAATTAAAATCATGAATCAAAAATCATCTCTGATTAATCCCATATTTTCACTCACACAAGACTTTAAATAATTGATAAACTAGACACTAATTTCAAATGTCAAATAAATAACTGCTTAAAGTTATAGCAGGGCCGCACACAGGGGGGCGGTCCAGTAGGTCCGGACCGCCACTAAAATTGACAACTATTATATAAAACAACAAATACATATGGAAAACTGCTAAGCGTATTATAAATAAATAATAAAAAATCACGATATCCTACTTTACTTTTCACCAAAAATTAGGCCAGTCACCAATTTTAAAAATAGCTCCAAAGCGGATTTTTATTCCTGGGAGGTTAGCTGGACCGCCCCCAAAAAATATCCTGTGTGTGCCCCTGAGTTATAGTGACTATTTAGGCAATCTTTTAAGTTTTTTTGTAATTTGAAATAGAAATAACCCAATTAATTATTTTGTAATGCATTCTTTAACAAAATTATCTTATAAAAATGGAATTTTGAGCATTGTGACACTTAGAAATTTACGGTAAATCCGCATTAAAAAGTAGGGCTACTAATTTTTGCAAAGTAACAATCTGCTTTGCACACAGAATTCGGTAATTGGCACACCCAGCAATGGGTAATAAGCCGTGATGATATATTTATATATATATATATATATATATATATATATATATATATATATATATATATATATATATATATATATTTATACAAAGTTTGTTTGACATTTACGAGTATAATCATACCAAAAAATGAATCGTTTTGGAATGTTTTCATATGAAAATAGGTATTGAAAATAGTATTGACAAAACATTCCTGTAAATACTAAAAGATCTAACACGTATGTGTGGAAACATATTAAAATATTTTCTGATTAAATCCTATCAATTTGATAATACAACGTCAGATAATGTTTTGGCCAAATTTCTAATCGACTGGGCATACAAAATGGGTAAAATTAAACAAGAAAATTATAAAGAGGTGCTAGTAAAAACCATTTGAAATACTACAGCCAAATTTTACGTATAGGTAAATAAGTATTGTTACGGGTTATATTAAAATATTTTCTGATTAAATCCTATCAATTTGATAATACAACGTCAGATAATGTTTTGGCCAAATTTCTAATCGACTGGGCATACAAAATGGGTAAAATTAAACAAGAAAATTATAAAGAGGTGCTAGTAAAAACCATTTGAAATACTACAGCCAAATTTTACGTATAGGTAAATAAGTATTGTTACGGGTTATTTATTTTCCCGGAGATTTTCTGATCTGTAACACTGGTTATGTATTTAAACAAGAGTGAATGTTTATTTTACACACAACTTTTATTTACACACAAAACTTGTACTTCAGGATATATTAGGTCTGTTCGTTACGCTACTTTGCGTCTACGGGTTACTGCCGCCTCTATACAAAATATATGGGAGCAGCAGTAAACCGTAGACGCAAGGTAGCGAAACGAACAAACCTTGGGTTATCTCTTGCTCACTTTGCGCGGAAAATATTTCTTGGCGTCTCAGCAAGTGCTGCCACCTATCGGGACTAGGGTACAGTTTTGAATTTTTGGCACTACAGTATCTATTTAAATAATAAAAATTAATATGATTTTTTGAATTTTAATGTTTGAAAATAGGCTAACAACTATATTTCGTGCATTAAAAATGATCTTAAAATTCAGAATTCAAAATGTGTTGCCTGTAAGAAACTGCGTTCGTTTGTTTTGATAGTAATTTGACAAATAGTGCCCAGTTTCTAGGCAACACATATTTTCATGTAGAATTTTCGATCATTTTCAATGCACTTAATATATTACTACAGAAAATTTTGTTTTCCACGGCCTACCTGATTTTCTTATTCTCAATACTTTTAGCGTGACCATCGTGTATGTTATAATTCCCAAAAATAACAATTACATTTATTATTTATATTTTTATTATTCATTACGTACTAACAAACTTAAAATACTACAGATTCTTGAATAATTTAAGTAAATATTACAAAATATTCGATGAAGGTGTACATAGCCATTGTGCATCTGGTACTAGTCCAATATATATACATAATTCCTACTTCTAGCTTCTATCGTTGAATGATACAATTTAAGATTCTTTTTGATGGAAAATTTTCTCCTGAATTCAGTCTTCCCTCCATTTTGGTTTGAACGAAATTCACGTGTTGTATTTCACACTGCATCTGCAACAAAATTAAAAATATATACATATTTTTGTTACAATAATAATTTTAATGATCAGGTATACATATATATGAGTTTCTCAAAAGGTGTGCCGTGGCACAAAAGTGTGCCACGAAAATCTTTTAATATGCCGCGAAATCTACAAAACTTAGAATTTTCAAAATAAAGCTTAATATTAAAAAATTGGGGGCCAATAATTTTGTTCCCGATTAAACTTTAAACATGGTAAATTTGATTTAGTATGCTATTAATGGTGATTGTTTCATCAAATGAACGTCGAATAAACTACCAAACCAACTAAAATGTCAAGAGATAGGTATTTGACAGTTAACTGACGATCATTTCTTGAAATAACGCAACGTATTCTTTTTGTAACTATATAACGCAATACATAAAAGTACGAAAAATTATGCTATTTTATTATTGACAATAAATGAAAATAATATACTATGATTTAAATCTCTATAAGTAAAAATTAAATAAGCATTTAACATTAAACGGTTATTTGTTAGTCAAAAAAGATATAGGTTCAATCATATCCGGCTTTTTGTTATTATTTCTACAAATTCAGGTCTCATGATTGCGGAGGAGTAATCAGTCTTCTTCTTACGTTATACCACAACTATTCTTCGGTTATTTTAGCAGTATGCTTGGGGTCCTTGTCTTGCGGAAAAATATAACTCACTAATTTCCAATTTCAGAGAACTTTGCAACAAATTTTTGCACAATATCTCTACGTAACACCTCGCATTCATATTCACATCAATAAATACAAGGTTTCCAAATCCCATATGTGCCATGCAACTCCAAACCATGACATTTCCTCCATCGTGTTTTACAATAGGTTGAATATGTTTTCTGTTTTCTACCGTATTGGGCTTTCGCCATACAAATCTTTTGTCTTCAGATCCAAAAATATTGTATTTACTTTCATCCGAAAAAATAATATGTTGCCAAAACTCATTAGACTGACTTAAGTGAGTGAGCCTTGCAAACTGCATTCGTTTTTGCCTATGTCTCTCATTTATAAAGGGATTTTTTCTTGCAGTTCTACCCTTTAAATTGGCACTATGAAACACATGCTAGTGTTTTAGCGCTTATAAATGGTAATTTTCTTACTTCGTTGATAATTTGACAACGCTCTCTCTCTCCTAATAAAACTTTTTGGACATCCTGATCTTTTCTTATTTTCGATAGTTCCGGTTTCTTCTTATCTTTTTATAACATACCTCACCGTTGAAAAATTAATTTTCATGTTTTCGCCTATTTTGCGGTAATTGTACCTTAAGAATGTAGACTTAAATTTTTTCGCGGAGAATTTGTGACAATTCGTATTGTTTCGGCGACATAATCACAATGAAAAGAAAAGAACGACTGAACCAAATGATATTGATAACTAATTGTATATGATTTTGTAGAAATAACAAAAAAAACGCCGATATTATTGGACCTATACATCTGTATATGAAGAGTGTTCAAATACTTTTTTGACTAACAAATAATTGTTTATTGCTAAAAGAGATTTAAATCATATTACATTATTTTTATTTGTTGTCAACAACAAAATATATAGATACAAACCGAATACGTTGTGTGCAAATACTCTTTTTACCCACTGCATGTATTTTTACACAATTTTTTTTCATTCTGTCAAATGGTGTGTATAAATCTCGCCATAAAATTTTGCGGGACAGATACTATAAAAAAAATGTTTTCTCATGTTGAAGGTATACACCATTATGTATATTATTATAATTGCTTGTCCTGGACAGATGTTAAAATAATTACAAATTTTGTTGAAAATTTTTTTTCGTTCATTTAATTAACAGTTTATTTTTTACTACTTAACGTACGTGTGCCGCGAAAAAATTTTCTCCGCAAAGTATGGCGCGGTAATATTTACTCAAAATTTTAGTCATCCCACCTAACTTATTACCATAACAACCATTTAAAAATACATTGGTATGACTAAAAACACCTGAATTTGTTATATTAGATATTTATGGCTTAATTATTTACACCTATATTAAAAAAAATCTGATGTGGACAACACACGACTTCTTTGTACACTAAACCAACATTAACACTATTTTTTTTATTTTTTGTACTTTTTTGTCCTAATCCATAGCAAGCTTTATAACAAAAACCAAAATGTATATAATGTTTAAATTTTCATATCTCGCTTATACAAAGGGCTAATTTAATAATATTGGTTGTGCTAGACGCAGAATACAATTCTCGAAAACTATTATTTGAAGCATTTATTTCTAAAATCAAAATAAAACCATTTTATTTAAGAAAAACTGTTAATAACTTCAGGTAATATGTCACTTCTGGTTAGCCTATTTTAAGCAAAATCTACTATGTTATTCCCATTAACATAAAAGTCTTATATACCAAATTTAAAAAGTTTTGGATTGTATTTTAAAATAGTTTTTCATTAAAATCCATTACAGGCTTCAAGTAAAGTACCACTTTTGGAAATTATGTAATGACCAAAAAGGGAGATGCACAACTAGATGTCATAATAGTTCTAAATACAAAATTTCAACTTTCTACCGCTTAACGTTTTTGAGTTATGCGAGATACGTACGTACGTACATACCTACGTACAGACGTCACGACGAAATTAGTCAAAATGGATTCAGGGATGGTCAAAATGGATATTTCCGTTGAAATCTGAAAACCGATATTTTTTGTTATTACAGTAGTTCTTTTAATATGTACAAGGAAGTAAAAACGACAACAGATTCATAAATGAGCCGCTAATTTACCAAATCGATTAATTTTATAACACAAAATTAATTCAAAACATTCCAATTATACCTTGTTCCATTTAAGCCATTCAGTATTGCAGATAATAGAGAATAGTTTTCACCTCTGATTGGCTGAAATTGGAGGCAAGATACAAGTTTACCCAATGTAATTTCGACTACTTAAAACTGGAGCTAATGCGAGCGCCATCTGCTGAATAGCTTAAATGGAACAGAATATAAGTTACATATTAGCGGATTAACATAAAACTTTGCAGAGGCTTTATTAATGAGTTTACATGCAGTTTTTAAAACCGTTTTCAAAACGTTCTTAGTTAAACTTAAAAACCGTTTTTATATTTTGCGTTCATATTGAAGTCATTACGATACGCAATTGCGTATCGTAATGACCTTCATTTCAATACGCAATTTTTTGTTTTAGACGGTTGGTACTAGATGACGGTTCTCTAACCCATTTTTCCCTAATTTATTTTTTGTTAATTGACAATTCATTTTAATAATATAATGTCGAAATTAAAATTTTTTTTTTTTTATTTAGGGAAGATTATTTACATGAAAATGTACAAATGGTTACAAATATAATCACAAATTGAGTAAGTAAATGTTAATTGTAGAATGCGCAAAATATAAAAAATAGTATAAAGAACTCATTTTATAAGACTTTCTTTCGCACTTTTCAATTAGAAAACGAGCGTTAGCGAGTTTTCTAAATTTTGATGCGTGCGAAAAGAACATGTCTAATAAAACACTTTCTTTAATATACTATTTAAAAACTGCATATAAACTCAGTATATGATAGGTACTTTTAAAGTTTTAAAAAGTTATTAGTTATTTAAAATTTTCGATTTTTGCCATTAATCTCGCCTTAGCATTTACGTCACGCTGTCACGCATTTACTTTATTCCAAATTCTTACTTCCAGCCTCCTGCCGTCGCCTTTTTGAAATCTATAATCCATTTTTATGTACATGAATGCAAAAAATAACGAAACTGCACCAAATAGTTGTTTGAATATACATATATCTATGATGCCGCGAGAAAAAAAATACTCCGTGCATTTGTATGTATGAATATAATATACCCACGTAGATTTTAATTTAATTAAATTTCTTATTATCCACGCATATTTACAATTATTGGCCACAAAAGATTTAACGTATTTATATATTTTGATAAGTATTAAAAAAAAATATGTGACTCCAATTAGCGAACTCAATCGTTAGAGAACAAAATGAGTTTAACATCTACGTCATAGAATTTAAAAAAAGAACAATACTACAGTCTAATGAATAACAATTCAATTAGGCCATTCTAAAACTGCAGAACAATTTCAATTTAGATAAAATAATTTTTCTGAGGATAAACCCACTGAAAAGTTTTTACATTTTACCGTATAAAAATATTTCATATTTTGCCTTATGGGCAGGGGGCGCGACGTCACAGGGTGCGTTGTGTGCGTCGCACACGGGCGACACTTGGCCAGGGACGACACGGTGAGCAAAATTGTTATAAGACTTAAGTTTTTTAATTGAATATGCCGTTTTTCGAGGCTCATATTGGGATCTCGTAAACTATAAGAGATGCGAAGTCGATTAAATTAGGGCAAAGTTGCCCCATTAGTAGACTATTTTAAATATGTTTTTGTTTTTCCCGAAAAATGCATACAAATGGTTACTGTACAAAACTCTAAAAGGCGTGATTTAGTACCTCGTTTACTACTAAAAACGTCGAAGGGATGTGCCTTAACGTTCGGGACCGTTGTTAAAAATTCAAAACCCGACACGAACGCGGTACCGTTGTTGAATAGCTTACTAAGGTTGCTTGTATATTACTCTAAAGAGAACAACAATAAACTCACCTAACGCATAATATTTGGCCCGCGTTTTCAAAGCCTGAGTTTGGTTAGGTTGGGTAATTTTGGTGTATATTTAGAGAAATTGCGAAAACCATGTCAATTTGAGATCTTAATTTTTTGAACACGGTCCCGCGTTTGGTTCTCTAGCCACTACTTTTTATTCACAAATAACTTCCAAATATGAAATTATATGGAATTTTGGTTTGCGCGTCTTTAAGGACCCTTTTTTATTTTCCTTCAAACGACGAAGCTCAGATTATCACTATTAGAATTCAAGTAATGGGGTCCAGTTTATAATTTCTATAGTGGCAAAATTATATCATTGAAAGAGAGTTTATTTTAGCTTTCCAAAGATGCATCTATGTTTCAAGCAGAAATTGCAAGAATTATTAATTTTATAGGGTAAAAACAATTATTGTGGTTTATTTGAAACATATTGTAATTATGAAAAAGTACACAGGCTGTCCAAGTTAACGTGCTCACATAATTGTTGCTCCATTAGAAGACCATTTTAGTGGTGTCGTTATTTAAGAAAAAATCCGTAGGTCACTAGATATAGGCAAAAATGTTTTTTCTTTCCAAATGTGAAATAGTACTACATTTTAGTTTGCACCTTTTTAGGCCACTTTTTGATGTTATTTCGAATGGCGATGCTTATTTTTTATAACTGTTGAAGTTTGAAGGGTGGGGGGGGGTCATCAAGATAAGCATTAGCGCACGGGGGACTAAATGCACTAAGAAAGCAATAGAAATTTATTTGCAAATGTAAAATTAGCATAACTCGCCCACTGATCACATTTGTATGACAAATACTGTGTAAATAATTAACTTCAGCTGGATTCAAATTCGAGTCGTGGGATCCACAGCTAGTTACATGGTTCACACAGCCAAGAAATAAATATAATAATACAATTTAATAAATTTAACATTATATGTATTTAGTACTGACATACCATTAATATTAATATTTTATGTAGATTGCATTAAGTACAATTGAACAAAAGTCTCATGTTATGAGTAGATTGCAATTTATTAAAATAAATAGGAATAATTTTTTAATCATTTATACAATTTCTAAATTATTTTCTATATATTTTGATGAAAATATTTCTATTCATGTGTTAATTATAATTTATATGTTTTAAAATATTTAAGTACTATACCCTGTTTTTAAACTAGGAGGAGTAAATTCAAAAATCAGATTTATAACAATAAACAAACTAGATAAAATACTCACAAATTTAAATTATTGAACTATGAACAATTAGTTTTTATGGGAACTGTCTGTTTTTGAATGAAAGAAGTTATGCGAAATGACTAAATGTCCAAATGGAAAAATTATTTGTATTTTGGTGTAAATAATTAAAAATAAAAATAAACATGGCTAGCACTGACCAATCAAAATATAGATTGTACTAGAAAATTTTTACATTTAGTCAGTTTAAAAACGGACTGTAAATATAAATAAAAATTTATTTACACAAAAATTTGAATTTTTTTTATCTATAATATGATAATAAAAAAATATTTGTAGTAGTTAACTCAGTTAATTTATCAACGTTCACCAGTAACATAAATTTTGTAATATATTTGTATACAAATCAAGGAAAGAATCTAAAAAAAAGGTTAATGTTTAACCGAAATCGAGAAAGAAATTTTAAATCTATTTACTTAACCGATTTTTTAAAAGCAGTTAGATTAACCAGTTAATAGAATCTTTCAGAAAAAATACAATTATTTATTATGTTCTACTAAAATTTCCACTTTGACATTTGACTTTTCATTTACAAATTTTGTGCTGTCGTAGATCTGAAAATTATTATGTCAAAATATTCTTTGTATAACATCCAAATTGTTTACAACAGGGTTTGCAATTATTATAAAGAGAAAACAAATTTGTAACAATGTTCAACAAAAATTTCGAATATTAAATGAACAATTTTCATTTTGTATAGGAGAAAAAATTAACTATAGATGGCAGGTCGGACGACGACAAATCCCCCCATTTGGCCGCCATTTTGTTTTCTAAAATCCCGATATAATTTGTTGTTTTCATTTTATAGTGTAAACATCAAAACGATTTATTGCAAAATATCATTTATATTCAAAATAAACTGCACCAACACATGATAAAAAGTGACGTTTTCCCTATTTGCTACGTTCACAAATCTCTCCCCAATTGTCAGCTAATTTGATTTTTTTCTCCAATAAGATATTTCACTTTATATTTGCAAAATTATATATCAAGGGTAGCACAAAATTTGCAAACAAAAAGTGAAAATGTAAAGTGCAACGTTTTGGTGGTGGAATAGGCCCCTGTCCCTGGTTTAAAAAACGATTATAATTTGTTTCGGCCAGTGGCGTAACTAGCTTTCTGGCGCCCGTGCCTAAATTATTTTTTTGTGTCAGTTATACAGGAATTAGGTTCCTATGGGAAAAGTAAAAAAAAATTGTAATGGTCAAACAAAAGCCCAAAAAGCTCGTTACCAAAAATATATAAAATAAGGTCAGTTCAATCTCTTCAGCTGCAGGCCATTAAAATCATGTAAACTAAATAAAATTTCCATATTTAGTTTATTTCAAATTTAATTTTCTTACTACATCAGCAAATGTATTTATAATATTTGCTACTAATTTGACTCATTGAACTTCTCAAATAATTTTTTATTAAATTTATCTTCGAAAATGACCGTTCAGCGCTTACTACAGATACGGGAATAGTTAATTTTTTTTTTTTTTGTTATGTTAATATTATTACATTATTGCATTGCAAACTTCATTAAAAGAAGACGATATTAAATAATTTTTAATAAAAATTTAGTCTAACACATCTTTGACATGTAGCAATTTCATTTTTAAATAAATTACATAATGTGCTTAATTGGAAAATATAGTGCTGTGCAAAATCAATCCTATACTTTTCTAAACATTTTTTTTTTTTTTTTTTTGAAATGTAAAAGAATATATATTAATTATTTCGTTTAATCCTTTAAAAGGATTGCGAATTTGATTTAAGATTATGTACGTCCGAAAATGCATTATAAATATTCACTTCAAAACGACGTTCAGGATATATAATTGCTTAATCTTCAGAAAATTCAAAATGTCTTTTAATTTTTCTTTTTCTAGTTTCAACTCAAAAGCTTTTTGCCGAATTTCAATACAATTTTTTCTTAAATGTATCATTTCTCCGCATTTTCCTAATAATTCTGTAGCGCCCGTTTTTTGTTTGCGCCCGTGTCATTTGAACACCTTTTACACGCCTAGTTACGCCACTGGTTTCGGGCAGTGGTCACTGGTTTTTGAATTAATGAAAATATCATTTTTAGTTAGTAATACATGTTGTCATAATACAAATACAAACTAAAATTGTTGAAAATGTTTTTTACCTCCTGCTACCCTTGGGAAGGGAGGTATAGGGATCGTGCTAAAAATCGCATATCGAGATTTTAGTAAATGAGCACGTTTTATGCTCCCTAGTATCCAATTTTAATATTTTCATGATGATGTCTGTGTGTATGTGTGGATCCTCCACTTTAACTCAAATACTATCATTCAAACAATTTTGAAATTTTGTAGTTCGAACTTTTTCTGTCATGGAAAGAACCAATTAGATTTTGGTGTAAATCGAATAACCGGAAATGGCACTTTACTAAAAGCTCAAAATAGTTTTTCTTCGAAAAATACATTTAAATATTATTTTTTCGAGATTAATGTTATTATAAAAATTAAAGATTATTAAATTTTCTACAGACTTGCATTAATACTTTTTCTATATATTTCATGGATAAATTTATAAAATTATCTACGAGTATAATTTAAATCCTGGAGCCTACGCTTTAAACAAACAAAACTCCTTGGTTGCGCAGTATGCGCAAATGTATGTAACTGACAGATAAATGTCTCTGTCAAGGAACTAATCATTTCAAATTAATAATAGTAACGTTTTTAAAAGAAAAAAGTAAATAGAACAATAGGAAAGAACATCAATACAGTTTCTAGCATATGTAAATATGTAGGTATGTATTTAGATTAATAAAAAATAAACGATTCGCAATAAAGCTAATTCTCATTTTTGGATTAGTGAATTCTATTTTATCCCGGTATTATCAAAAAAGGTAGTTACTTGGATCAGATTAAACTATGTTTTAAGAAATAAAAAGCAAAATTAGATTAAAATTCGCTATTCCAAAAATAATTTTCTTCACTATGCAAAATAAGGTTAGCAATAACGTTAATATATTTTTTTTTTGTTTAGATTCTGTAAATTAATTTATTTACAACATATCGGTGTTGTACATCAACATCGTCGTCAAATCCATATAATAATAAATTCTGAAACCAATTTTTTATAATTAATATAACAGTGTGATCAAAAGAATTCCTAACTCGGAGAACAAAAAACGTACGTCAATTTAAAACTATTTAATTAAATGATAATTTGACATGACATATTGTCAAAAATGTTATCAAAGCTTTTCTTCTTGAATCTTATTTTAGAAATGAAAACAAATTAAAAAACGGCGAATGCCAATATACTGTATCCTTATTTATTGTCTTTTCTCCTTAAAATTATATTTTAAGATTAATTTTGACAACTTGACTTTTGAATTATGATGGATTTAATTTAAAAATTTAGATTTACAAATTTACATTTATAAATATAAATTGTACAAATCTGCTTTTACTAGTTCATGATGAATTTAAAAAATTTATGATTTAGAATTTACATTTAAAATACGTATCACCATATTTTATATTCTAAATGTAAATTTGTGAATGCGTCCAATCACTTCACAATATTTCAAACAATGATTTTGGTAGGGAAAATGACAGTGTCAAGTGACAGTTGAAACATTTTAATTTTGATTTGACAAATGGATTCTGAAAATATGGTTAAATTATTAGTACTATATATAGAAAAATACAAATTGATTATGATAAAAGTTATAAATGTCATATAACTGTCACCTCATTTGTGTCAAACAACGTGACGTAATATAAGTTGATTGGACACATTTCATATCTTAAAATTCACTACAAACCAACAAGGTAAATCGTAAATTTCAAATCTAAATTAATAAATTTATATTAACAAATTTAGATGTAAAATTTAGGATTTACCTTAAATAAATAAATAAATATATCATCATGGCATATTACCCATTGCTGGGTGTGCCAATCTGCTTTGTATGCAGATATCGGTAATGATGATGACATATTTGTACCGTGCGGGCGTTTACCAGGCGTCACCTCACGGGTACTCATTGCTGGCGTGGAGAGTGCACCACAGGAGTCAATTTTGATTTATCTTGTTGGTTTATAATGAATTTAAAGATTTGAAATATGCCTAATCAACTTTCATTGGGTCACATGGTTTGACACAAATGGGATGACAGTTATATGATATTTATCACTTTTATTATATACACTGTTCCATTTAAGCCATTCAGTAGATGGAGCTGGCAACAGCGCAAACTTGAAGTAGCTGAAATTACATTGGGTAAACTTGTCTCTTGTCTCCAATTTCAGCCAATAAGAGAGGTCAAAACTATTCCCTATGCTCTGCAATACTGAATGGCTTAAATGGAACAAGGTATAATCAATCTGTAATGTTAATAATATATCCATATTTTCAGAATCCATTTGTCAAATCAAAATTATAATGTTTCAACTGTCATTTGAAACTGTCACTTTCCCCACCAAAATCATTGTTTGAAATACTGTGAAATAATTGGACGCATTTACAAATTTACATTTAGATCAAAAATATGGTGATATTTTAAATGTAAATTCTAAATCATAAATTTCTTAAATTCATCATGAACCAGTAAATGCAGATATGTACAATTTATATTTATAAATGTAAATTCGTAAATCTAAATTTGTAAATTAAATCCATCATAAACCAGCTTTAGTGATCAGACATACATAGATACGTTTCACTGTTCATAGCCTACTCCGAGTTAGGATTTTTTTTTTAACACACTGTATTAATAAAGAAAGTAAAAATATTGGATAATCAGTTTAAAAAATTATTTTAGGTTTCAACTGTATGTACAAAGCGATATTTCGGATCCCATTGATCCATGGTTAGGGTATGTTTTTATTGTAAACATCGACATACCCTGTATGATGGATAATAGGATCTGAAACTTCAGTTTGTAGTTGAAACCTAAAATAACATTTTTGACTAATTCTCCAATATTTAAACTTCATTCATTGTATAATAACAGCCGCTAAAACGTTTTAATAGTAATATTAATACTTCTAAAACTTACTTATTTTACAACAGGTCGACATTGTCCTTCTACATATTTATATCCTTCCTTACAATACACATTCACAACTCGTACTAACGGACTCAATTTTATATTTTCAACGGTGCCATTGTCATTTCTTTTTTCAGTTACGTTTTCTTCGTCACTTATTACAAATTCGAAGAATAGGAACAGTATGACTATTACGAAAAGATGTAACTTGGGAAAGTACATGGTTATGCCTGACAGATCTGCCACACTCAGCTTTTAGTTCTTATACCGTTTAGTATTTTTATCTGTTTTCTTGACCTAATAGGTCAAATTCATAATAGATATTTTTGAGTACGCATGCACTTACGAGTGCATTTCAATAAGTAGGAATAATCATCAATTGTTAACGATTCTTTCATTCCAAACATATATACAGGGAGGACAAGAAAATCGGGATCTTTTAAACTTCAACTTGTTTGTCAACTACCTATCAAACTTAGTCTTGAAATAAGTAACTTTTTCTGTTTTTTATTTCAACTTTGTTACAAATATGCCCATGACTTCATTTTGACACAAGTCATGGCCATAAAAACATGTTAAACATAAATATTGTTTTGCAGAATTTAAACATTCCAAAAAAAATCTTTAATCTTTGTTTAAAACAATTTTTATCAAACAAATTGTTCTTATAAGGGTCATGCTAGAATTTTAAGAATAAGACATGGTTCAAGTGTTTTAGATTTTTACCTTCCGTCACCTTTAGGTAAGAAAGTTATTGTCTTTGGTCAAAAAATTCGATAATGAGTTTTTAATGAATAAGCACGTTTTAGGGTCCCTAGAATACGATTTTACTATTTTTACGATGATGTCTGTATGTATGTGTGTGACGATTCTTTCGGATCGCATAACTCCAATACCACCTTTCCAAAATTTATAATTTTTTCGTATTTCTCTTCTTTACATCCAAATGAAGAGCTGATTAGATTTTGGTTATAATTGGTCGACCGGAAGTACCCTAATTTGAAGATCTTGAAAAAACGCTGATTAATATTATTTTTTCAATGTTATTATAAATATTAAAAAATATTTTATTCTCTATACGACTTGATTACATTTTATACTTCATATTCAATAGATATAGAATTAATAGTACATTAAGATACAAGTTTCATAAGACATGATTTTAGCGCACGCGTCATTCTTAGAAACGAGCGGCTTGCCGCGAGTTTTCTAAGGGGACAAGTGCGCTGAAATGTCTTATGAAACGTGTATTTTATACAATTTTTTCTATTTTGGTCATTTTTCAAAAAATGTACGTTATTTCATGTCCTGGAATTTCAATTTCGGTTGTTTAATATGTACTTTATGAAACTCATTTGGATGTCATAAAGAAGTACTTTATGACATCCAAATGGGTTTCATAAAGTACATATTAAAGAACCAAAATAGAAAAAAAATTATAAAGAAATGAAATTTCATAAAACAGCCAGCTTTGCTATAAACATGGAAACATCTACTATATTAAGAAAATTCTGATTGACAGATGTCAGTGTCAAGTTCAGTTGACATAGTATGTTTGTGTTATAATTTTACTGCAATAGAAACTTTCTGTATGGAATTTGCACAAAATATATAGAACTGACTTAAGGTAATGTAGTGCTTTTGCAAGAAACTTTCTGTGTGGAATTTGTACAAAGTACATAGAACTGACGGAAGGTATGTGCTGGCCACATCAGATTTTTTTAATATGTTCAAAGTAGTTTCCATCAACAATACACTCCACCATTCTTTCCTAACACTTCTAAAAAGGTCTGAATCAATCTTCGTTTGTAATGCTTTAAAACTGTGAAAGCTGTCAAAATAATTTCTGAGATCTTAAAAACTGTTAAATTAATTTAAAACTTATTTAAAAACTGTCAAAACTGTTAAATTATATATATAGATTCGAAAATGCTCTCTGGTTAATTCCATATTTTCACTGAAAACTGTGCTTTAAAAAAATAACTGTTAATAATAATAATTAGAATTTATAAATAAATACATACATCAACAAGTCTTATCACCCATTTCTGGTTGTGCCAATTAGAGGTGGGCGCGTGAGTAACTTTTTGTTCACGGAACTAAAAATGTAATCACGACCAATCACGCACGATTTTTTATGTTTGATTCACGATCACTCACGCTCACGATTTTATTTTGGCACTCACGCCCGATCACGCCCTGCGGGTCACGTTTGTGTCACGTAATTGTTTCTATGTACATTTAAGCCTGTTTAACACAATCATAAGTAGTTATCAAATTTGTTAACAACTTGGTAATAAGTTAGGTAACAAATTGGTTTCATTGGAAACGAATGTTTATGGACAAATAGGTTGTTCTATTCCATCACAAATAGCAAATTTGTTAACAAAATTATGATCGTGTCAAACGGGCTTAAAGATTTGTATATCTTTAGTGAAATCGGAGCAACTGTTTATACAATTTTTGGTACAACAATAACACTATTTTTATGCAAAAAATACTGTTGATGACATATTTGGACATATATAAGAATGTAAACTAAAAGATGGAAATAGACAATCTTTTAAAAAAAATAGAAGAAAACTTGTACTCACGCCCGATTAAATTTCAATCACGCCTGATCACGCCCGATAATTTTTTAGTGCCTCACGCTCACGTCCAATCACGACACAAAATTTAAATTGTATTCACGATCACGCGGGTCACGTCGTGACCCATCGTGACTCGACAAAATCACGGCCCGCGCCCACCTCTAGTGCCAATGTGCTTCTATTTGCATATTTTGGAATTTCTGTAATTACGAAATGTTTGTATCGTTTAAGGCACCTAACAGACATCACCTCAAGGTCTCGTAAAGTAGTCATAAAGAGAGTAAAGGAGCCACTTTTGTACTATTTAAAAATTGGAATAGTATATTGAAAGACAAATGTTACAATGATCCTTATTGCAATACGAGTATATTTACGTAATGAAGCCGTAGGCGAGTTAATTACGCTTACTACAAGTGGACAATATTATACGTGTTTTGCATACCTATTTTATTTTCGCATATTAATTCAAAAGTGTTTAGAGAAGTTTTCTTGACCTATCCTGTATAATAAGAAATGTCATAATTTTCTAAACTGCCATGTCAATCTTGGTTCAATACAAAATATTAGTATTATTGTATTGAATATAATTGTTTTCTGTTATAATAGGATAATTTTAAAAAAACTGGATATACAAAATTTCTGGATTACTGGATTTACATAATTTCGCAACATTGTTTCGGAACACCTTGTATCATCGGGTTAAAGACACTACGCGTGATTTGTTATACTTAATTGAATTCTTTAACGTTTAACCTTGAAATTATTTATTGTGCCAAAATGACAATAAAAAAATGTGCCAAAAATATCGGTTCCGTTTTATACAAAATATAATTTTTATATTACATAATTTCGCAACATTGTTTCGGAACACCTTGTATCATCGGGTTAAAGACACTATGCGTGATTTGTTATACTTAATTGAATTCTTTACCGTTTAACCTTGAAATTATTTATTGTGCCAAAATGACAATAAAAAAAATGTGCCAAAAATATCGGTTCCGTTTTATACAAAATATAATTTTTATATTATCGACTTTATTAAATTTTAATATTTATATCCAGTATCTCAATAAAATAATAAAGCGCCATTACAGTATTTTTAAGTACACATGCACTTAGATATATTCATACAAGTATATTTATAAATAGAAATGAACACAGATATCTTAGAATTTATACCAAATTGTATATAAATATTGTTACAAAATAAGTTTATTTACTGTCATTTTTTTTTATTTGTATTAACTTTGTAATAATTTGTAAATAATTGACTTTGATGGGGTCTCGTGGCCGCGTGCCTGAGGGTCAGGTCGCGAATCTGGGGAACCGGGTTCGATCCCGACCGACGCCAAATATTTACAATTTTAAATGGCACAAAATTGACCCCTGTGGTGCACTCTCCACGCCAGAAATGAGTGCCCGTGAGGTGACGCCTGGTAATCGCCCGCACGGTACAAATATGTCATCAACATTACCGAAATTTGCGTACAAAGCAGATTGGCACACCCAGCAATGGGTAATATGCCGTGATGATACATTTATTTTTATTTATTTATTGATCGAAATCGATTTCAGGTTCTGGTCCACAGCCTATTAAATAATTCACACAGAAATATTTATTAAATATTAAATTTTTAATGTATTTATTTAAAATATAAAATAATAAAGCGTCATTAATAATGCAGACATATTTTTAGTACGCTTGCACTTAGATGAACTCGTACAAGTACAGTTATAAATAACAATGAGCACAGATAATTCTTGGAATTTATATTAATTTTTGTATAAATTTTATTACAAAATAATCTATATACTGTTAATTTTACTTATTTATTTTATTTGTACGAGGATAACACTAGAATGATAAGACACATGGTTCGAAATTTTTAGAATTTTATTATAAAAATTATTAAAATTCCCTTCCTACGATGATACCCTTTGCTTTTTCGTCTACTTCTTAATTGCTCCCAATCAATCTTGCATTAAAATATTTTCAAAGTAATTTCTGGGGAACTTAAAAACTGTTAAAGCTGTCAAATTATTTTCTGGTGAACTGCCTAACTTTGGCAACTTAATTTCAAATCAGATCAGTACTGTTTAAAATAATGCAAATTTTAATTTTCATGCCCTACCTGGTTTTCTCATTACGAATAAGTCATCTTTTCAAAATTAATTTCAGAAAAAGTTAATTTTCAGAAAATGTTAATTGTATTTTAAAAGAAGTAAAATTAATTTTAAAATAACTAAATTCAATTTCAGAAAAATATTAATTTTCGGAAAAAGTAAATTTAATTTCAGAAAAACTAATTTCAAATTATGTTTTTTTGTATAAAAAATTACATCTCTGAAATTGATGTTGAAAAGATATAGTGTGACCCTGTTACTACAGATATTTTTTAAGTGCACATGCACTTAGATGTACTCGTACAAGTACATATATAAATAAAAATAATTGCAGACAATTCTTGGAACTTATACCACACTTTATTTAAATTTTCTTGTAAAATATACCTAATTACTGCCAATTTTCTTATTTATTTTAAATTATTAACTTACTCGTACTTAATTTATTGAATGGTCGACATCTTCCTTGTGAATATTTATATCCTTCTTTACAATGCACATTAACAACTCTTAATAATGGATTTAATTTTATAATTCGAACGGCATTTGGATCGTCATTGAAATATTCCTCCTCGTTTCTTACAAATTGAAACAGTGACAACAATATTATTGTTGCGAAAAGAACGAACTTCACACCACAGTACATGGCTACCATAAATATATAAAACTGATAAACGCAGCATGTTCTTATATCCGTTCATTTTGTATTTTTTATCTGTTTTCTTGACCCAAAGGTCTCAACGTCAATGAATTAGGGCGTAATTGTAATAAACAAGATGGAAATTGTTACATAGTTGCAAAATTTGAACAGTCTAGTAGTGGGGTATAAAAATTAGGCTTATCCTACAAAAGATCGAGTATTGTTTATTTTTGGCTATGTTTTGTATTTAAAGGTTCTAATAAAATAGAAACTTGGCGATCTTCCGCTAGCGCTGTTATTTTGTAATTTTTTGCGTATAATCATTTTTTTAACACGTTAACGACCAGAGCTAAATTTAAAGTCGTTGGGAAGGAATTTTTAACAAAAAAAAAAAACACGTTCACCAAATTGGTACCATATTGAGACACTATTTTTATTGTATGCACAACTAAAACTCTTAATAAATTACAACAAATAAGACAGTATAGAAGAAAACTGTATAGCAGCTTAAAAAAATAATAATTTCTAACCAAAATTTAAATTGCCGTAGCTAATATATCGTTCACAGTTTTTAGGAGTTTATTTTATAGACACATTGGCAAAACTTTTCAATTTTAGTATTTAAGACTTTTATATCATAGGAAACAACATATTAGATTGTGGCTAAAATTAATCAACCAGAAATGATACTTTACTTGAAGCTCTGAACAGATTCTCGTGAAAAATATAGTATGATATACTCCAAAACTTGTCAAATTAAGTATTTATGATTTCTATATGAAGGGGAACAACATATTAGATTTTGAGTTTTGGATTTTTGATAAACCGGAAGTGATACTATATTTGAAGCTCTGAACAGATTTTCGTGAAAAATGTATTGATACAATCGAAAACTTTTAAAATTTGGTATTTAAGACTTTTATATTAATAAGAATGACATGTTAGATTTTTTCTAAAATTGATAAATTGGAAGTGATACTTTACTTGAAGCTCTAAACAGATTTTTGTGAAAAATATATTATGATATATTCCAAAACTTGTCAAATTTAGTATTTAAGACTTTTATATAACGAGAAGCAACATATTAGATTTTGGCTAAAATTGATAAACTGGAAGTGATACTTTATTTAAAGCTCTGAACAGATTTTCGTGAAAAATAAATTGATACAATCCAAAACTTTCAAATTTGATATTTAATACTTTTATATTAATAAGAACGACATATTAGATGTTTTCTAAAATTGATAAACCGGAAGTACTACTTTACAGAAAGCTATAAACAGATTTTCTTGAAAAAATATATTAAAACATGATCCAAAACTTCTCAAATTTGGTATTTAAAACACGTGTATAATTTGAAACAACATTAGATTTTGACTATACCTATATGATAAACCGGAAGTGGTACTTAATTTGGAGCTCTTAACAGATTTTCGAGGAAAACATAGTAAAATATAATCCAAAATTTGGTATTACAGACTTTTCTATTTATTGGAACAACAAATTAGATTTTGTTTACGAACGATCAACCGAAAGTGATACTTTACTTCATTGCTATTTCAAACATGGAATTGACGGGAGGTCATGTGTTGGCCACCACATTTTTTTTTTAAATTTCATCAGAAAGTATAAGTATAACTAAGACTATTGGTGAAAATCAGGTGCAAAAATTCCTATTAATAAGCGAATTATGGTCCCCCGAAGTTTGAAAATATAGATGTGACGTCACGAAAATATAAAACTGTTTTCTTCGTGGATCTAAAATGTTCTTGAAATACATGCTATTTTTAAATTATATTTATAAAAAAACAAATTAATATTGTAACACTGTAGAAGTCTACATGCTTTATAATTATTGCAAGTGTATCAAAATTATTAAGTTTAATGAAAGAAATTTATATTCAAATAAAAACTGTTTGAGAATTGCAGTACTGGACTGGTATCCACGTTTCCGCTATTTGAATTTGTTTACTTCCATTGGTAGTAGACTCCACCCCCTAACTCGGTATTCGTTATATATTTATAGGTGGTCTTTGAGTCGCCAATCAAAATTATATATATATATATATATATATATATATATATATATATATATATATATATATATATATATATATATATATATTGATTTCATATGAGTGACGAGCTGCTAAAACAAAAACCCCCTTATTTCCGAAGTATTTCAATTATATCATTTTATTTCTTTATTAATTTTCATTATTAAGCAACTACTTTCATTATTTTTTACAAATTTCTCTTAAATCGATTGAGCTGTAATCCCCTATTGAGACCAAATAAATAACATCTAACGATTTATCTGTCATATTAGGTTAATTTAATTGTATTAGATATTATCTCTAATTGTTTTTTCACTGAACAATTATTAATTAATTTAAATTCATAATGGACCTTTTCAATTTAACGGCTATCTTTTTTTATCGTTGCAAACAGTAAGAAAATGGCGCAAACAACTGCCAGTTGGGCTGTCAAAGGAAACGTCAAAAATATTGCAGTCATTAAAATACATGTATTCTCAGTGAAAATTTGCATCATTAAAATATTTTAACTTCAATAAAAGCTTTTGTAACTTATTTTGATAAAAAAAATTAAATTTATCTCATTTTACGTCTAAATTTTTTAGAAACAAACTCCATAGATCTCAGCTGTTCTTACTATGCGCAGATCTCCATTACGCATATCTTCTATCTCTTTAAATTGAAAAGGTCCATTGTTCATTTGAACTGAAATTTCAAATGGAGTTAAAAATAAACTAACATAACAAATAAACCGTTAGACATTTGTTTATGTCTGTTCAAATGAACAATTATTTTAAAGTTACTGGATATTGACAAAAAATATTACCTTCCGTCACTTATACGTGAGAAAGATATAGTTTTGGTCAAAAAATTCTATGGTAAATGAATTTTTGTGCAAACGCGCCTTAAATTTTTTCGTAATATAAATTTTTACAGTTTAGAATTTGTTGTGTAACGTGTCATTCTGTCATTGGTCGAGCTTCGAGTCAGGTAACCAATCAAATTGCTTAGGACATGATGACATGAAACTTCACAAAAACTTTCAATCGCTTATACTTCGCGAAAAAAATTAATATTTAAACTAACTTTTACACTAATACTCATTATTTCCATAGTATACAGGCTGATACATCGGTCTGTTCTTTTTTAATAACTTGATTATTTTAAGTATTATGGTAAAAAATTTCAACTGAAGTTTATTTTACATTAAAATGTATATAAATCTGCAATATAGGTTTTTCCAAAGGGTGTTCCAATTTTGCGCAATGGAATGTAACTTCATATTTTCAAATGGAACAGCCTATATATTTATTCAAATTTGAAAACTATATGAAATTTGCTATCCAATAGTATAAAAACATTTCAATGTTATATTATTAAAATATACAATGGCAAATGATTAAATATTACATTTTTATTAAATTCAGAAGGATTTGCAATACTATTTTTTAAATTAAACACCTGATAATATTAAATAACAGGCGTAATAATAAAATACCAGATTAAAAGAGATGAAATATTTAACTAATTAATTTTCATTAATTTTTAAAGTTGTAATGTTGAAATAATGTAATGCAAAGCCGTCTATATTTAGTAAAAATGTAATATTTAAACCATTCGGCATTGTATTTTTTAATAATATAAAAGAAATGTTTTTGTACTATTGGATAGCAAATTTCATGTACTTTTCAAATTTGAATAAATACATAGGGGTTCTACTTGGAAGTATAAAGTTACGTATCATTGCGTAAAAATAAAATAGCCTGTAGAAAAACCTGTACTGCAGATTTATAGACATTTTAATATAAAATAAACTTTCTTACCATAATATTTAAAATAATCGAGTTATTAAAAAAGAACAGACCGATGTATCATCCTGTATTACACCCTATTTCATTCCTTTCCATTTATGAAACAATACTGAATATTGGTTTGCCATTTCTTGGGGCACATTTTAATTATCCTTACCCTTGGTAAGGGACGTATAGGGATCGTGCTAAAAATCGCATATGGAGATTTTGGCAAATGACCAAGTTTTAAAGTCCCTAGAATCCAATTTTAACATTTTCACGATGATGTCTGTATGTGTGTGTGTGAGCGCGTGTGCGTGTGAGTGTGCGTGTGCGTGAGCGTGTGAGTGTGCGTGTGCGTGTGCGTGTGCGTGTGCGTGTGCGTGTGCGTGTGCGTGTGCGTGTGCGTGTGCGTGTGCGTGTGCGTGTGCGTGTGCGTGTGCGTGTGCGTGTGCGTGTGCGTGTGCGTGTGCGTGTGCGTGTGCGTGTGCGTGTGCGTGTGCGTGTGCGTGTGCGTGTGCGTGTGCGTGTGCGTGTGCGTGTGCGTGTGCGTGTGCGTGTGCGTGTGCGTGTGCGTGTGCGTGTGCGTGTGCGTGTGCGTGTGCGTGTGCGTGTGCGTGTGCGTGTGCGTGTGCGTGTGCGTGTGCGTGTGCGTGTGCGTGTGCGTGTGCGTGTGCGTGTGCGTGTGCGTGTGCGTGTGCGTGTGCGTGTGCGTGTGCGTGTGCGTGTGCGTGTGCGTGTGCGTGTGCGTGTGCGTGTGCGTGTGCGTGTGCGTATGCGTGTGCGTGGGCGTGTGCGTGTGCGAGTGCGTGTGCGTGTGCGTGTGCGTGTGCGTGTGCGTGTGCGTGTGCGTGTGCGTGTGCGTGTGCGTGTGCGTGTGCGTGTGCGTGTGCGTGTGCGTGTGCGTGTGCGTGTGCGTGTGCGTGTGCGTGTGCGTGTGCGTGTGCGTGTGCGTGTGCGTGTGCGTGTGCGTGTGCGTGTGCGTGTGCGTGTGCGTGTGCGTGTGCGTGTGCGTGTGCGTGTGCGTGTGCGTGTGCGTGTGCGTGTGCGTGCGCGTGTGCGTGTGCATATGCGTGTGCGGGCGCGTGTGTGTGTTCTACAGGTTTGCATTAATACTTTTTCTATATATTTTATAGATAAAGTTATAAAATTATCTATAATTTAAATCCCGGAGCCTACGCTTTAAACAAACAGCAAACACAACTCTTTGATTACACAGTTCATATCTCAAATGTAGGTAACTGACAGATAAATTTCACTGTCAAAGAATTAATTATTGAAAATTAATAATAGTAACGTTTTAAAAAGAAAATAGTAAATAGAACCATAGTTATATGGATTAAACATGTAAGTATGTATATTTGAGTTAATAAAAATTAAATTGCGGGAGGTATTGTGTTGGCCACATCAGATTTTTTTTGTTTTAAAGAGGTAAAATAAATCATTAGTTAGAATAATAAAGCAAAAATAATAGGCCCGTCCAACTTTTTTTGAATTGTTTATATGTTACGAACAATTTAGAAATAGAAATTCCGTATTTTTTGTTTTCTTGAAATTACGCTTAATAACGCCTAAAATAATTATGAAAGTTTTGGCGCGAAAGTTCTGACGTTAGCGTCACTCCGTCATAAGTAGAGAGAACCGACATACGTTACCATTAACATGGCAATATACAATAAATGTTGCATGAATAAAAATACGTATCCATTACAAACTGTGATCAAAAATCTTTAGAGATATTGGTAATAAAGTGTTATTATATCATTTCAAAATATATATTTGTTTGATTTACGTATATTAATAGGTAGAGTAGTGTTAAATGTTAATTTATGTAAAACTTCGATAGTACATATTGTACATAAATAAAAATCAGGTAGGTAAGTAAAATTAATAATTTTTGCTCGTTTTCATAATCAAGTTAATTATTCGCTGTAATTAATGTGACTTCAAGACTTTCTTTAATATAATATTGTAGTTTTCATACTCACCTAGTGCCATTATTATAATTAAAATAGTATTTAAACTATTTTCTATTTATAATTAAATACAACAAAGACAGTATTGATTACAATAATCAAAGCCTAGTTCATAATGAAAAGTAATCCAACATTTACATTATTATTTACTAAATGATTACAACAATGACAAGTATTGAGATTACAATAATTAAAACACATTATAATATAAATTTATTTTATAAGTAAATGTTCATTTGATCTTAATAAAAAAAATACTCGGATATATTAAACATGTGTTTGTTAGAGTATGTGTAAAGCCAGTCGCGAATTTATGAGCAAAATATACATGGTCCACAGTAGAGTGACATTTTCACATGGTAACTGAACGACTGTAATGACGCTGACGTTACAACATGGCGATCATTTTACGCTAAAAACTTTAATTACATTATTATAGGCATAAAAATACAAAATATATATATATATATATATATATATATATATATATATATATATATATATATATATATATATATCATTTTATATTTTGTTTTCATTTATTTATATTCAAAATTCATATGCGACATGTAATTTTTAAAAAGTCGAAGACTTGGACGTGCCCATTGATTAGCTTTTGGCATATTGTAAATATGAGTAATATGAGTTACATACAGCGACATCTACTTTCACGGACGCCAAACAGTTTATGAAACTGTTTCTTGCAAAAAGAAAAAGTATCTAAGCCACAAGTTATTACATGAAAAGTTTAGTGATCTTAAAAACAATACTCTATAAAAATTAATAATTAAATAAATAATATGTGATTTCTCATCAATGTTTATTTTTTTATTACTTATTAATAATTTTAAAACATAATCCTCTAATTCTCAGTTAAATTGAATTACAGCAATCTTTAAGTAATGAAAGTTTTTTTACCTAGCTTATTTTTTAAAAAAAGAAACTTAGGCCAAAAACTCCTCAATTATTATTGTATTTAGGAGTTCAAAACAAAAGCACATCATAAAAAGAAAATAAAACAGTGCCCTAAAGATGTGCAAACTAAAATTTAATATTGTTTTATACCTAGAAGTTAATAGCAAATATTAAAGTCGGCAAAATTTCTCAATATCTAGGTACATAGCTACTTAGCATAAGCGCTATATTGCACATCTATTGGTTATGATTATAGTATAGAAAAACAATGTTTTAAACTGTTGTTAATCTATAGTTATACGAAATTTTGTTCTGTACAAAGTTACTAAGAACTATTTTCTCCCTACTACCTACTGGTGAGAAGATATTAGGAGAAAAACAATTTTTCGAGTTATTTCTCTTTTCAAGTTCCAGATGGCGGCTTGAGCGGAAGTACTCCAAAGTCGAAAACTTAAAAAAATTATTCATAAATAAATAAATATATCATCACGGCTTATTACCCATTGCTGGGTGTGCCAGTCTGCTTTGTACGCAGATATCGGTAATGATGAAATATTCTTCAAATCAAAAATATCCTGTCTATTACAAAGTAAACCTACCCTACTACTAGACTATCGATGTGGTATGAAAACTTACCATTTTTATATTAATCGACGACATTTACCATTCACACTTTTAAAACCAGATGCACATCGAACTCCAATAATTTGCCCAGTTTTCAGAATTGTTTGATTTTTTGGTTTTTCAGTATTATATTCTGCCGAATACACCAAAATAAACATGCTACTTATTATTAACAAGAAAATTATTAAATTCAGTTTCATATTGCATGAAACAGCAACGATAAACGACAAGAAAGTCAAAACAAAGTTATCGTCTCTGATTATAGTGTCATATGACGACTACATCCGTAAATTATCTATTAATGTAAATATTGCTCTAAGTCAAATATTGTAAGTTTCTAAGCTTCCACGAAATTTCTAAAAATACCATTGCGTAGATTTTGCTAACGGAAATTTAAAGATCATTTTACTTAGATATTTACAAATATTATCTTATCATCGACATATTTCAAATATTTGTAATATATTTCCTGAATGGTTCAGATATTACGAGCAATATTAGAAAGCCAATAATCTAAGAAATACGTATCATAATGACAAGGTATTACTCAGAATTGCACAATGTTCTAGCTATCATTTTAGAAGTTGCTAAGTTCAAAATATGATAAACATTCGCTGATAAACTATTAAATTCATACTTAATAATATTAATAATTAGTATTTTTGCAACTTGGCTATTTTGTAAACGATAAATTTATTTTTTATGACAATTAAACATCTTATATATTATTACAAATTATACTACATTCGTAAGAAAATAGTGATGGGAAGATAGGTGCAGTTTGATCTTGTTTTTTTGATTGCATATTACCCCGGTATTATCCAGTCAAACAACAAAATCAAACTGCACCTATCTTCCCATCACTACTTTCTTATGTGAAATGAAGTATAGTCAAATTCTATTTATAAAATACCCGGTGATCAGATTTCGACTGAAATGTGCTTTTGTTTTACCAAAAATTCTCATAGGCTACTAGAAACTAGAAAATGATGAAAAACTGATTTTAGTCGAAATTTTCGTTTTCAAACAACTGTTAAACAATTGTAATCTAGAAAAATGTATAAAAAAAAAACACATTTTTTTCCAGTGATCTACGAAAATAATTTCTCTATCCGTAAATTTTCGACATATGTGTATCACAAAATTTACATTTTTTGAATGGAACCCATATTTGATCTTTTTTTAATAAAAACACATATTTTTCTCTCTTCCGATAGGTTTTAATAGTTTAATAGTTATTAGTATACAAACGTGGAATGTAACATATTAGTCACGAAAGAAAAAGTTTAGCCACGATGCTCGCAGGGCGAGTGAGCTAATTTTCTTTAGTGACTAATATACATTCTACACGAGTATAATAAGTCGGTGTTGGATAAATTTATTTTATTATTAAAATCTTAGATATTTGATCATTTTTTATTTTTTTAAACAATTTTATTATTTTCAAAATATTTATTTTATACCTATTCTTCTTCATAATATAATTTATCTGATTTAAAAATTTATTTTGACATAAATGCATTTTATTGGTAAAAATATTTTGCCGTAATAAAATTAAATAAATATATCATCACGGCATATTACCCATTGCTGGGTGTGCCAATCTGAGTTGTACACAGATTTTGGTAATGACGGTGTTATATTTGTACCATACGGGCGTTTACTAGGCGTCACCTCACGGGCACTCATTGCTGGTGTGGAGAGTAAAAAATAATTAAAATGATATGTATTACAGATATTGGCAAAAAATAATTAAAAATCCAAGATTTCAAGGGCAAAACAAATTTGATTCACAATAACCCTTATACAAGTCGATAGAAAAAGAATAAGTATTTTTTAAAGAAAAGTTCATAGTTTGTGTTTTACCTATATTTTGGTGCCAATATTATTTAATGTACGTCTTTGATCTCCGAATAAATTTAATTTGAACGTAGTAAAAATAGATCTAGTATAAAATAATTTCAAAGAACGAACATCAGGTAAACTGTCAACCAAGTAAATAGTAAATATATTTCTACACTCGTGTGGGAAATAAGTGTTCTCAAACAAAACATAAGATTTTTGTTTTGTTTTTCTCATCAAGCATAACCGCCCAAAGTAGATGATATGTCAAAAATTTAGAGTATATTTTGTATTTTATTTTTTCTTATTTATTTAGACGATTGCAAAAAAAGTAACATATGCGAATGCGAAAAACGTAATTCTGAAACTCCACGCAAATTCGTTTCAGAATACCTAATTTCCCGCATTTACTTGTATTACGAATGGTATTTAACATACTAAATCCGGTGCTTATTTTTTGCATGGCTATCCGCCCAGCATGATTAATATTTTAAATATGATAACGCAAAGTTAAGTTTTATTATTTACATTTTTCAAAGACGATAACGGAAATGCTCCTATGTAACTAAATTTACATATATTTAAGGCGAATAATTGTTCAAGTCATCGCACTCGATTGAGATCAAATGTCTCTTATTTTAGCATTTTTACAACTAACACATTAATTGAACTGATTTTCATTTAGTCCAAGCGTTTTAAATCGCTCGGTTACCCATATTTTAATTTTAAAAAACTATGAACAATATGTCTTAATCTCAATTATTTTAGCGCAATCATTGTGTGAATCTAATGTTATTTTTATTATTTATTTATATAATTATTGTTCAACATCAATGACCCGTATTACGAGCACATAATACCAGTAGAGACCGTAAAATAAATTAACCTCATTGACATGAAATTTTTTTACACTTCATGGATGAACTATATCTTACAAAATAAGTTCTACCTTAAAAATGTATTGTGAAATTTGTAATAAGAATTTATTTTTTCTACAAATCTACTATGATACCAGTGTTAAAAAGTAACAAACCATTGTTACTTATTAAAAGCGAATTAGTTACCTTGGTAATGGAATGGAACAACAAATCAACAAATATGTCAAAAAAATTATTAGTAATACAAATTTAAATGAAAAAATCTGGTGTGGCCAACACAATACCTCCCGCCATTTTCAGCCCGAGTCACAAGAAAGATTAAGTTCATCCTTATTTTTACTCTAACCTAATCCAAGAAACTACCTTTCTTTTTAACCTCCTCAACAGGATTAAATCCCAATTACAGAGTGGGTTCACATTCACACACATCCATGCCTTAGTGGGATTCGAACCCAGAGCTCCGAAGGCACTCATGACATGAGGAGTTGCTCTAACCATTGAGCCACCGGAGCTATAATAAAATGAAGATTAAATTTTAAATACCGGGATAAAACAGAATTCACTAAACCAAAAATGAGGATTAGCTTAAACATTTTTGTGAATCGTTAATTTTTATTGATCTAAATACAAACATTACTTATGCTGGAAACTGTATAGAATTCTTTTTCTATTGTTCTATTTATTTTTTTCTTTTTAAAACGTTACTAATATTATTTTGAAATGATTAGTTCTTTGATATTGACATTTATCTGTCAATTACATACATTTGAATAACTGCGTTTTGTTTGTTTAAAGCGCAGGCTCTGGGATTTAAATTATAGATAATTTTTTTAATTTATCCATAAAAGATATAGAAAAAGTATTAATGTAAATCTATAGAAAATTTAATAATCTTTAATTTTTATAATAACATTAATCTCGAAAAATAACATTTAAAGGTATTTTTCGAAGAAAAACTATTTTGAGCGTCTAGTAAAGTGCCATTTCCGATTATCCGATTTTCACCAAAATCTAATGGACTTCTGAATGATAGTATTTGAGTTAGAGTGGAGAATCCACACATACACACAGATATGTAAATGTTAAAATTGAATTCTAGGGACCTTAAAAGGTGGTCATTTACCAAAATCTCGATATGCGATTTTTAGCGCGATCTCTATACCTCCCTTACCAAGGGTAGCGGGAAGTAAAAATAGTGTTTGTAGAAAAAATTGTATATGATATACGTGTTAAAAGTGATTTTATTTTGTTCGCGTCGTGTTCCAAACTTCCTTCTCACAAAATAAAATTTCCCTTTTAACACATATCATAATTAACTATTCTGTATATTTATTTGGAAAATGAAGTTTGTGCATATACATAAACAATCTAACAATAATTATGTATTAGTAATTTACGTTATAAGTACAGTAAATGAGTTTTTACGGTACGAACAAGATGTTTCCGGACGAGGAATTTCGAAATGAGTACCGTGAAAATCATTTAACGGACGTATGACGTACATTTTATTTCAAACCTGCGTCGCATTTTTGCACAAAATTTTACAATAATACCTCCTTTCTTTCTTTTTTATAAAAATCACGTCGCTTGGTCTTAATAAAAATAAAACAGTAATGCAACCAATTTTGTTTTCTTTTTGGCATTTCAAATATTTTTCAAAATTGAAGAAGAACAACGATAGTTCCGATAAAATCCTATTAAAATCTTCGGAAACAAACGGAAAATTGATTCTAAAAAAATCTGCTGAAGAATATAGGAACGAATATTGGCTTTTTGTGGTATGAGAAAAAGAAAATAATTTAGCAAACATAACAGAAGATGTAATATTGTCGTATATTTATGTTAGATCTGGTGATTTAGTGTTTATTATGTTGCAGTTTTTCTCTTTATAGAATTTTTATAACTTTCTAGTCAAAGAAAATTAGTAGTTCTTCCTTATGGTCAAAATACTCCGTGGGTCTATGCTCCTGATGAACAAAATGTAGATAATTCTCATATTTATTTGGAAATAAATTGTTTCATTGGAAATGAATGTTATTACAAATAAAATATTCTATTTCATTTTGAATTTCATCATAAATTATATGTGTTTGACAGTTCAATAAGAAGTAGGTTGCTTAGTAACAATACAGTACCGTAAAGAATATTAGTAAGTACTGTAAAACCTCATTTACCGGATTGAAATCACAGTATGAAATTAAACATTTTACGTTATACTGAATCATAAAACGTTTATTACATAGCTTTGTCTCTAGTGGTAAAAAAATTTACTGGCTGTTAAAACCATAGCAACATGTATACAGATTTATTCATTATTTCGCTTCGCCATATGTTTCCAAAGACTAGTTCGATCAAATAGTTTAATGTATTGTGTTGGTTCCAATATATTTTTTTTCAAATAATCATAAAACATTGTACAATGCTCAGCCGTTACCCGAAATTTACGTGCTCACAGGGATAACAAGCTCGCTTCGCTCGCTCATTAGGTACCGTGCACCGTAAGTTCTGAGTAACGGCCTTGCAATGTAAATTACTATAAATAAATATGATAACACTTTACCACACCTAAATTAAACTGATAAAACAAACAATATTTTATTTACCTCTTTTATTCATAAATTAAATTTAACTAAATTTCTTCATTAAACAAATATTATTTTACATTTTTTTATGCTTATACAAATATAAATATCAAACTGTAGATATTTTGATTTTTAATAGAAATATGTTAAACAAACTAAAATATTTTAAAGATAGTACTTGATAATATCATAAACTATTCCTCTACCTAAATAATACTATATTTTTAATATAACTGCCAAATTATATTACTAAGGTTATAACTTATGAAAATATGTTTACCTCAAGTATAAGTCGGTCGACATTTATTTCCAAGGAGCACATAACCCGGCTTGCAATCCATAGCAACAATATTGGACGATTTTACATGATTCTTCTGAAACAACTTGTAATCATCTTCAAAAGATCTAATCCAGAGCTCTTCAGCATTAACATGATTTAAAACTAGCACTAAAAGAAACACAGCCAGACTTGAATTCATTGTAAAATGACTAGTTTGTTAGCCCGTCGATAATAATCTACCTGTTTCAACTGGCATTTCCATTTAATTACTTACCTGATAACTATTATTTAATCAAGATAAGTAAATATATCTATGATACAGTTCGAAAAGTACAATATGATGTAGTATGAATTTTTATTTGTTTAATGTTAGATCACTCCCCATTATCGTATTTTATCATGAAGTTTTTGGTAAATACGATAAAATTTGTTACGTAAAGTGGGGAAAACTGTCCATTTCTACTTTATCGGAAATTCGTAAATGTGTTTTAAATCATGATAAAATGAACTTGGGAATCTAATTATACAGTTTTCCGGTCTTCCACCAAAATTACAATACTGTCGATGATAGTAAATCGTATTCCACACCTTGAGTGTTTCAAGATATTTAAAGTAGGTTCACTAGCTTTTATTATTTCTATTTGTATATTTAGGCTCAGAAGGGGAAAACAAAAACAGCCACAACGCAATTTGAATTTATAGGTAACATCGTATGGGAGGGTGAACCACTAAGGAATTCAGACCTGACGATTAAAACTATTCCCCACTCCAGCTGCCGTTGCAACTCTCGTTCTCTCTAACTGGCAAAGGAACCGGTAAATTCACCGGTCACAATTCGCCGCTGAAAATTCACCGCGGAACGTTCACCGCAAACAATTCACCTCGGAAAATCTAACACAACTAATTTTTGTCCAATATTAATTTCCAACCCGTCCTTCATCCCAGTTAAATCCACGTTTAATGTTGTTCTTGCCGTCCCTGTAAAGATTAAGCATCGATGGGAGCCAACACGGATCGCCAATGTAGCATTTTAACCAATTTTACAAAGAAAACCACCATTTTAAAATCACTGCTTTACCCTATATTAATGTAATACAAACAGTCCTTAGCACCATTTAATTATATATATATATATATATATATATATATATATATATATATATATATATATATATGTATTATTTTTTATTAATGTATTTGAAAAATCTCGAGAAAAATGAGATAATTTAGAAATATTAGAAATAATTTTTAAACAAATATTATAGGTAGCTACGTGAAAATAAACAAAACGTAACAATGTAAAACAATTAAATTAATGTCAAAAAAGTATACATTTGTTTGTTACTTAATTTAACTTATTTTGTAAACAAAAAAAAACATTTTGAAATGTTTACGAAGAACGAATTAATTGATATGATTATTACGCAATTGAAAATCTTCACTGGATGCGGAACGTCGACATTGAATGTTTGGGGTGGCATAATAGGAGATTTTGTTGTTGGTTAATATTTTTTTGAAGGCCCATTAAATGGAGACGATTATTTATTTTTTTTAATTATGATCCTCCCGGAATTATTAGAAGATATTCCATTAAATGTCCGCCAAAATTTAATATTCCAACATGACGGAGCGCCACCACATTATGCCGGTAATGTTCGGAATTATTTAAATAATCATTGGAGGGAACAATGGATAGGACGAGGTGGACCTATTTCATGGCCAACAAATCTCCTGATCTTACGCCTATGGATTTTTTTTCTTTGGGGATACGTCAAACCTTGTCTATCAGAAGATACCTACAGATGTAGAAGACATGCAAGAGCGTATTCGAAATGCTTTTCAGAATATTTCGCGAAACATGCTGGCTGATGTTCGAACACATCACGTTCAACGCTTGAATTAAAGTATTACAGAACATGGTCGTAATTTTGAACATTTGTTTTAAGTTGTTTTTGTTACTAAATTTGTTGTTTTAGTTTGCTAAGTTGTACAGCACTGTTACGTTTTGTTTATTTTCACATAGCCACCTATAATATTTGTTTACAAATTATTTCTAATATTTGTAAATTATCTCATTTTTCTCGAAATTTTTCAAATACATTAATAAATTCTATTCTATTTCATTAAAATAATTATAGGTTGCTATTTGAAAAATAAAAGTTGATAGTCGTATCTTGTAAACCTGACTTTATAAAAAATATCTACATCTGCCATCAAATAGTATATGTAAAATAATAAAACTTTCATATGAGTCATTTTTTTCTATTACTTGTAATAAAAAAATTAAAGGGGGGGGGGCGTCTTCCCAGACTCACCACTGCATACAGAGTCACCCTGTATATATATATATATATATATATATATATATATATATATATATATATATATATATATATATATATATATATTGTGTGCGGTGAACTTTCCGCGGTGAATGTTCTACGGTGAAACTTCCGTGGTGAATTGTGGGCGATGAATGTTTCTTGATCCTATTGCCGATGAGCCTCTTGTTTTGGCTTGATTCTTGAATACCCACCCCCTTTAAATTTCAGTTTTTTGTACAATGTTTTCTTTTAGCTCAAATATAAAAAAAGAATACAAAATTAAAGTGCGAAAGTAAGTATTTGTTTTTGTTTAATAAAAATAAGACAGATTCTACCTGTTTAAAGGTTGTACATGTGAAAATAATGACAACATCGCTTGTAAATTAAAAAAAAAAAAAAAAAATTAACATAACAGCAACTTAACGCACAGAACTCACTTCGACGAAATTCAGGTATATACTGTAATTTAAATAGATGTGTTATCTCTGTTCGGGTAGTTGCATGCATTTCGTGACAAAATGATTATTAGTTTTTAGGCTGCATTTGTAATATATTTGATTATTTCGCTTGCAAATTTTCAAAAAATACATTAATATAACGGTAAACCAGGGGTGAGGACCTTTCTTCTGCCAAGGGCCTTTGGATACTTATATCATTTACGGGCCAAACAAAATTATCTTCTTAAAAACTAGCCTCTTATATTTGGCCAAACATTACTTATTTAACCACTAATGTCATTTTTATTAATATTTTATCTTTATTATCAGTAAATTTGGGAGGTATTTTTATTACTGTTGCCAGAGAAAACGGCGCCGAGTATCAGGAAAACGCCATACCTTTTGAAGGTAAGGAACAAATCTGGAAGACAAGGATAACAAATCAGAAGATGAAACCCATAATTAGTTTAACATTGCTTTATTAAACCAATAACAACACAAAATTGCTATTCTAGAATTTAGTAGACTAAATTCCTCTCAACATTGAAGAAGTTTCTTTCGATGTTATCATCGTTGACGAGGTAAGTAGGCAGCTGCTGTTGCAAGAATTGCTCCCTGAATTGTTGGGTGGGTCTCAAGAGGGAAAGGAAGTTCTGGTGAGCTGGGTAGACCTGGCTCACGGGTTGGTACTGGTAGAGAGATTGGTAACGGGGAACCAGAACGTTGTTGTAGCGGAGGGTGTCGTCAAAGTTGGTTTGAACATGGGGTAACTGGAAAAGAGTAATTATAAAATTAGATTGATTTTCTATTATTCATCATTATTATGTACGGAAGAAATGACAAACTTTATTAATTCATAATTAATAATTCATCAATTAAAAAAAGGAAATGCCTGTATATAAAAATCTTACAGTTTATTTCATTAGTACTGAAATAGTACATTAAGATACAAGTTTCATAAGACATGATTTTAGCGCACGCGTCATTCTTAGAAACGAGCGGCTTGCCGGGAGTTTTCTAAGGGGACAAGTGCGCTGAAATGTCTTATCAAACGTGTATTTTATACTATTTTTTCTATTTTGGTCATTTTTTCAAAAAATGTACGTTATTTCATGTCCAGGTATATTAATTTCGGTTGTTTAATATGTACTTTATGAAACTCATTTGGATGTCATAAAGAAGTAATTTATGATATCCAAATGGGTTTCATAAAGTACATATTAAAGAACCAAAATTAAAAAAGTTGTTTTTGTCCAAAGTGTACTTTTATACAATAAAATTTTTAAAAACTATATAACAAAATAAGAAATTTGATGTGGCCAACACAATACCTCCCGCTATTTAATTTTTATTAATTTAAATATACATACTTAGTAATGCTGGAAATTATTAAGATTCATTCCATATAACTATGGTTCTATTTACTATTTTCTTTTTAAAACGTTACTATTAATTTGAAATTATTAGTTTTTTGACAGTAACATTTATCTGTCAGTTACATATATATTTGAGATATGAACTGTGTAACGAAGGAGTTATGCGTGTTTAAAGCGTAGGCTCCGGGATTTAAATTATAGATAATTTTATAAATTTATCCATAAAATATATAAAAAAGTATTTATGCTAATCTGTAGAAAACTTAATAATCTTTAATTTTTATAATAACACAAATCTCGAAAAAATAACATTTGAATGTATTTTTCGTAGAAAAACTTGTTTGCGCTTCAAGTAAAGTATCATTTCTGGTTATCTGATTAATACTAAAATGTAATGGCTTCTTCCTATATTAGAATAAGGATGAAATACAAGGTTTTGAAATTTTCTGAATGATAGTACTTGAGTTAGAGTGGAGGATCCACAAACACACATACACATCATCATCGTGAAAATGTAAAATTAGATTCTAGGGACCTTAAAACGTGATCATCTACCAAAATCTCGATATGCGATTTTTAGCACGATCCCTATACCTCCCTTATCAAGGGTAGCGGGAGGTAAAAGATTTCAAATACAAAAGATAAATAAATCATCACAGCTTATTATCCATTGCTGGATGTGCCAATCTGATTTTATTCATTTATTTCCGTAATGACAATATATCTGCTGTACCGTTGAGGACGTTGGACGTTTACAAATCGTTATCTCACAAACTCTAAAAGCTGTCGTGGGTAGAGCACCATAGAATAAAATATAAGCCATCTATTCGGAATATTATGCTTTAAAATAAACTATTCGTAGAAATGATTAAATTTGTGTCCCTTGCAATATATTATTCAACAAGCATGTTTTGATGGCTGAAACTCGGGAGGGCAAAGTTATATCACGAGCTGCAGGCAAATGTTATTTGTCCGAATGAGTTATAGTAATTACACGCAAGGTATATAAAAAATAATATTTCAAAATGACATGATATAAATATCACCATATGTACAATATCTAACTTGAACGGGACGTCATTTTTAACTAGCAATAAGTTATTGTTACTATGGTCTCAATTTTGTGATTGGCTAAGAAATAGTATACAGCTTGATCAGCGAGCCGTGAGATGTGGGGATGAGTAGTGCACAGAGAGAGAACGCACTAGAAAGAGACAGATAGTTACGCGGCTGCTGGCAGGCGATTGAAGTCCCCACCACAATTTGATGTAAGACTACTGCGCATCCAAGCTGGTCGCTCATGACCCGCTGGTGAAGCTGTAGTTATGTTTATCATTACATTATTTGCTGTAAGCAGTGTAGTTATGAATGACGTATTATAGCATTTCAAGGATATATTATATACTCGTATATATTAACATCAGTAGATATTTATGTTTATCGCATCAGGTTGATACTGTATCAAATAGTATATACTGAATGTACCAGAAATAAGTGCATGAAATTTAACCAATGACAAAACTCATGGAGAGCCACAATATTTCGTAGTACCTTTTTTCGAAATTTTTCTTTTTTTGCATTTTTGCTAGATAATGAAACTTGTAACAGAACTTTGAAGAATTTTAACATATATCTAGAAATTTTTCCAAAAAAAGTTACTGGGAAATATTGTTACTCTTAACGAGCTCTATCACTGGTTAAATTTAATGTACTAATTTTGTTATAGTCTGTATTTATAAATTATTACATACCCTTTGGGAAAGTTCGCTAACGAAACCCTGAGTTGGCAGATTGAACCTTTGGTTGACATCTCTCAACTGGTAGGGTAAGAAGTTCTCCTGAACTGGTAGGTTGACTCTCTGGTTGACATCCAAGACGTTGTCCTGAACTGGGAAGTTGACAAACTGGTTAACATCTCTGGTCTGGATAGGCAAGGTGTTGTACTGATTCAAGTGAATTTGCCTCTCGACATCATTAAGTCCAAGAATTGAGCGGGCGAGAACCAGAGGAAGCTGACTAACAGGGCTGTTTACCTGACCTTCGAAAACAGATGGCACTCCTTGTGGAACGTACTGCTGGGCTTGAACAGGGCTGTAGCGCAGCTGCTGGGTAAGGTAAGGAAGGTAGTTCTGCTTCTGGAGAAGGTAATTCCGGTAAGGAATTTGCCCTTGCACGGAACTAGCTTCTTGGTTGAAGAGACCATAGTTCTGAAGAGGCAGGTATTGCTGACGGTAAGTCAGGTCGTGCCCGAAGGCACTTACGGCAAGCAGAGCCAAGCAGAAGAGTTGAGAAGCCATGGTGATTCGTGAGCAGACAGATCACTGACTAATCATATGCAGAGGTCCAGTATTTATTGCAAATTTTTATCTGTGTGGCACTGACCCTGATCTTGCATAATTTTTATTATCTCCTTACTATAAGCTAAAAATATTTATTCTTATAAAAATAATAGGTAATTATCACTTGAAGCAACAAAAATAATCCGTAGACTTCGTTTGCATGATGAAAATGTTATTGTGAATTACATAAAAATATAATGAGACTAGATTATTCTGGTGTTGGTTGTTAACCCTTTTTAATCAAAATAGGTGTACGTCTTTTTACCTCTCGTTAAGAGACGTATTGTATTCATGCTAAAAATCGCATATCCAGATTTTAGTGAATAAGCACGTTTTAAGGTCCCTAGAATCCGATTATAACATTTTTACGATGATGTCCGTATGTGCGTGTGTGTGTGTGCATGTGTGTGTGTGTGGATGTGTGTGTGGATGTTGGATTCACGATATCTCAAATACTATAAGACTTAAGACATTTTTAACTACGGATTCCTCAATCTAACAATAATGAGAAGAGTTGATTAAGTTTTGCTAACAATTAGACAACCGGAAGTAGTAGTTACAACAAAAAAATCATCTAAATATTATTTATCGAAAATTTATGTAAATACTTATATTAAAGAACGTTAAATTCTTTATTCGATAAATATGAATTCATTATTATATCTTCTATAGAATTAGACATAAAGAAAGGCATAAAAAATAATTTGATGTAAAAAATCTCAGATCAAACTACTACAAGGCAAGAAATTCAAATGTTTGTAATTGACACATAAATGTCACTGTCAATAGTTATTTGTATCACTAGTCCAGAAACTGGATATTTGCGAGAACGAGTTTATTTTGACAGGCCAAGCTGAAAGCGAGGCCTGCAAATACGAGATCTCGCAAAACAGTTTCTGGGCGTGTGATACACAAGATTTTTTGTGCCGACATCTCCATAAATTCTTCGTATATTCTCAACAATTTATTGTATTTTACATAACCTAAAAAAATGAACATATATTTTTATCGGTTTTGCATTGCAAGTTTAAATATAATTACTTACATTTGAGCTTAAAATGCGCAATTATTTTATATTTACTGAAAATACATCATACAAACATTAGTTATATATATTTTATATACTTTCGCATATTTTCAATGACAGATAGCGGAAATTCAATTGTATCACGTGAAGTTAGTTGTAGTTACAAAACAAACGAAACAAATTAGTCCTAAAGTTGGAACTTTTAATTAATCTATACGAGATGACAGCAGTGACAGCATATTATTATTTTTATGACAAAATTTGGTTATTTAAGATACAATAATTAAAGATTTAGCCCTAAAATCTGTAAACATTTTGCTAATTCTTGTGTTGAAAATAATCTTAAATTGACATATCACCAGAACAGTAATGCCAACTCCTTTTGCCGGCCTAGGTCAGCAACAGCGCATTTCTGGACGATTTTGAGGTCTGTAATACTAGTCAAAATGGACGGAGGTACGAAAAAATATGTGTATGCCTTTGTCAAAAATATTTGTACATTATTATGAAGATTATGAAAATAAAAAAAGTCAAAAACGCAAAAGAATATAAAAGGAATTTCCGAAAAAATGACGGATATAAAGAAAAAGAAAAGGAAAGTAGAAAAAGAAAATTTCAGGATATTGAATATAAAGAAAATGTTTGTATTGTGCATAATTTATATTACAATATCCCATAGATTTTGCAAATATATGTGAGCATTATTTTGTAGTGAGACATGAATATATGTATTTGTATTTAAAAATATTTTTCGTTTTATGCGTACAACCAGGTAAAATATCTGACGAGAGGTTATGTGTTGGCCACATCAGATTTTTATCTCTCGCTAAGAGAGGTATTGGATTCATGCTAAAAATAGCATATCCATATTTTAGTGAATAAGCACGTTTTAAGGTCCCTAGAATCCGATTATAGCATTTTTACGATGATGTCCGTATGTGTGTGTGTGTGTGTGTGTGTGTGTGTGTGTGTGTGTGTGTGTGGATGTGTTTGTGTGTGTGGATGTGTGTGTGTGTGGATGTTGGATCCACGATTTCTCAAATACTATAAGACTTAAGACATTTTTAACTACGGATTTCACAATCTAACAATAATGGGAAGAGTCGAGTCAGTTTAGGTAACAATTGGACAACCGGAAGTAGTACTTAGGAAAAAAATCATCTAAATATTATTTATCGAAAATTTATGTAAATACTTATATTAAAGAACGTTAAATTCTTTATTCGATAAATATAAATTCATTATTATATCTTCTATAGATTTAGAAATAAAGAAATGCATATAAAATAATTTGATGTAAAAATTCTTAGATCAAACTACTTCAAGGCAAGAAATTCAAATGTTTGTAATTCGCACATAAATGTCACTGTCAAAAATATTTGTATGTAACTGTCAAAAATATTTGTACATCATTATGAAGATTATGAAAATAAATAAAAAGTGAACAACGCAAAAGAATATACCTAAAAAAGAATATAAAAGGAATTTGCGAAAAAATGACGAATAAAAGAAAAAGAAAAGGAAAGTAGAAAAAAAATTCAGGATATTGAATTTAAAGAAAATGTATGTATTGTACATAATTTATATTAAAATAATTATTTTGTAGTGAGACATGAATATATGTATTTGTATTTAAAAATATTTTTCGTTTTATGCGTACAACCAGGTAAAATATCTGGCGAGAGGTTATGTGCTGGCCACATCAGATTTTTAGTTTTAGTTTTTAGAAAAAATGTTTTATCATTATAATTATATTTTTTTGCTCGTATCAATATCTTCTAGAACTAATTTTTCATATTACAGATTAGTTTCACAACCCGATTATACCTTGCATAGGCCCTTTTAAGTTGCTTTGGAGAATAAATTCAAAACAGTTATTTTAGTTTATCCCTTTCGCTTATTATTATAGTTTATACTTGCATGAAACATGCACAAAGACAACTAGTGTTAGCAGATGCAGTTATACAGGTTGCAATTGAAAACTAGTTTACCGCGGTAATTTACCGATTCAAAATTACCGTAATTACCAATTGTTTTCTTTAAATTTACATTATATTTATATAAGAAAACCTATTTAATTGTATTAATATAACAGCCTGAGCAACGGTAAATTTTTATTACAAATAATTTTGTAAATGCTCAATTATTATTAAATCGGGACATATTAGACCCAATACTATTTTTTCTTGTGGATTATAAATATCAATAGTATTTATTAATTCTGCTTATTATGGTTATTTTTCATGTGTAATAAACGCATTTCCGTGTCTTTCCATATAATTTTGTTTATAATAACTATCAATAAGAAAAATATTCTTATTATTGAAATAAAATTTCAGTAATACATTTATTTTGGGTCTACAGTTTGGGAAACGCTATTTTGTTAGAATACCAAAACCTTGCACTTTTCTTTCTCATAGATCTAAAATTTTACCAATGTCAAATTTTTGTCAATATTTTCTGTGTATAAATCAAAAAATCTGATGTGGCCAGCACTTAACCTCCCACCAGATATTTTACATAGTTGTATGCACAAAACGAAAAATATTTTTAAATATAAATACATATATTCATGTCTCACTATAAAATAATTATTTTAATATAAATTATATACAATACATACATTTTCTTTATATTCAATATCCTGATTTTTTTTCTACTTTCCCGTTCTTTTTCTTTTATTCGTCATTTTTTCGCAAATTCCTTTTATATTCTTTTTTACGTATATTCTTTTGCGTTGTTGACTTTTTATTTATTTTCATAATCTTCATAATGATGTACAAATATTTTTGACAGTGGCATACAAATATTTTTAACAGTGACATTTATGTGTGAATCTATAGAAGATATAACAATGAATTTATATTTACCGAATAAAGAATTTAACGTTCTTTAATATAAATATTTACATAAATTTTCGATAAATAATATTTAGATGATTTTTTCTGGTAACTACTACTTCCGGTTGTCCAATTGTTACCAAAACTTAATCAACTCTTTCCATTATTGTTAGATTGAGGAATCCGGAGTTAAAAATGTCTTAAGTCTTATAGTATTTGAGAAATCGTGGATCCAACATCCACACACACACACACACACACACACACACGCGCACGCACACACGCGCACACGCACACACACACACACACACACACACACACTCACAACATACACACACATACACACACACACACACACACACACACACACACACACATTTTTACGATGATGTATATATATATATATATATATATATATATATATATATATATATATAAAAATGTTATAATCGGATTCTAGGGACCTTAAAACGTGCTTATTCACTAAAATCTGGATATGCGATTTTTAGCATGAATCCAATACCTCTTTTAGCGAGAGGTAAAAATGTCTACAACTAGGTTTACAAATATTATAAACAAAAAACAAATTGGTAAGGATGGGGTTACACAATTTTCAAATACTAAATGAACATTTATATTAAAGTGGTACATTGTCAAGAATCTTGAAATATTTAACTCTATTATTTATTTTTAAAAATGTATCACCAAGAGAAAACAATTTTTAAACTAATTCATCGAACAATTTTCATTTAGTGTATAACAATTTACTTGATATTTGCAAAATTATGTATCAAAATTTGTAAATGAATAATAAAGTTAATCTTCAAACAAACTATACGATACACTTCGGTTCAAATTAACCCACTATATTATGCTCTGTACTTTATTTTTTACGTTGACATTTACAATAAATAATTTATTGTCCAATTATATCTTAAATAATTTTCCATGGATCAACAAAATTCTAATATGTTCAACTAAAAAAAAATACTTTAATAGGAGGACCGTTCTTCTGCCAAGGGCCTTTTGGATACTTATATCATTCGCGGGCCAAACAAAATTATCTTCTTAAAAATTAGCCTGTTATATTTGGCCAAACATTTAATTATTTAACCACTAACGTCATTTTAATTTATATTTTATCTTTATTATCAGTAAATTTGGGAGGTATTTGTATTACTGTCGCCAGAGAAAACGGCGCCGAGTATCAGGAAAACGCCATACCTTTTGAAGATAAGGAACAAATCTGGAAGACAATGAGAAGATGAAACCCATAATTAGTTTAACATTGCTTTATTAAACCAATAACAATACAAAATTGCTATTCTAGAATTTAGTAGACTAAATTCCTCTCAACATTAAGGAAGTTTCTTTCGATGTTATCATCGTTGACGAGGTAAGTAGGCAGCTGCTGTTGCAAGAATTGCTCCCTGAATTGTTGGGTGGGTCTCAAGAGGGAAAGGAAGTTCTGGCGAGCTGGGTAGATCTGGCTCACGGGTTGGTACTGGTAGAGAGATTGGTAACGGGGAGCCAGAACGTTGTTGTAGCGGAGGGTGTCGTCAAAGTTGGTTTGAACAAGGGGTAACTGGAAAAGAGTAATTATAAAATTAGATTGATTTTCTATTATTCATCATTATTATGTACGTAAGAAATGACGAACTTTATTAAATAAGTCATTAATTAAAAAAAGGAAATGCCTGTATATAAAAATCTTACAGTTTATTTCATTAGTACTGAAATAGTTATTTATGTAACAAGTGTGTAAAGTAGTACGAGACAAAAAATACTATTTTACACACGAGTTGCATACAACATTTTTCCTACAACCGAAATGGTATTGATGTTTCTCATAATATTGAGTGTACAGGCATCCAGCAGCTTCAAATACTGTTAGTACTCTTTCTCATAACACTGTACAGAATGTAACTTAAACACTTGAAAGAATCTCAGTAACGATGATTAGTCTTTTACAAATTGTACATTTAATATTAATATTAAAAATTAGGTTAGGTTAGAATACATGTCAAAAAAATGTTAATGTTCTTAAAAAGTAGATTAGTGCTCAATCTGTTAAAAAAAATATTAGTTTTGTTTCATTTACAGTAGGTATATATTCATATTTCTTAATAAATTTTCATTATTATTTACTACCTAATTATATACTTAACAGGTAAATTTACCGAATTTTAATGTTGCCTAGCAACGCTTATTTACTTTTCACGCACTAGTGCTTGAAAAGTGACACTTTACACACTGTAGTGAGTGCGTGAAAAGTACTTTTCACGCATGGTTGTAGGAAAAGTTGTTTTTGTCCAAAGTGTACTTTCATACAATAAAATTTTTAAAAACTATATAACAAAATAAAAAAAAATGATGTGGCCAACATAATACCTCCCGCTATTTAATTTTTATTAATTTAAATATTCATAGTAATGCTGGAAATTATTAAGATTCATTCCATATAACTATGGTTCTATTTACTATTTTCTTTTTAAAACGTTACTAATAATTTGAAATTATTAGTTTTTTGACAGTAACATTTATCTGTCGGTTACATATATATTTGAGATATGAACTGTGTAACGAAGGAGTTGTGCTTGTTTAAAGCGTAGGCTCCGGGATTTAAATTATAGATAATTTTATAAATTTATCCATAAAATATATTAAAAAAAGTATTTATGCTAATCTGTAGAAAACTTAATAATCTTTAATTTTTATGATAACACAAATCTCGAAAAAATAACTATTGAATGTATTTGTCGTAGAAAAACTAGTTTGCGCTTCAAGTAAAGTATCATTTCTGGTTATCGGATTAACACCAAACTGTAATGGCTTCTTCCCATATTAGAATAAGAAAAAAATACAAGGTTTTGAAATTTTATGAATGATAGTATTTGAGTTAGAGTGGAGGATCCACAAACACACATACACACAGCATCATCGTGAAAATGTAAAATTAGATTCTAGGGACCTTAAAACGTAGTCATTTACCAAAATCTCGATATGCGATTTTTAGCACGATCCCTATACCTCCCTTAGCAAGGGTAGCGGGAGGTAAAAGATTTCAAATACAAAAGATAAATAAATCATCACAGCTTATTATCCATTGCTGGATGTGCCAATCTGATTTTATTCATTTATTTCCGTAATGACAATATATCTGCTGTACCGTTGAGGACGTTGGACGTTTACAAATCGTTATCCCACAACTCTAAAAGCTGTCATGGGTAGAGCATCATAGAATAAAATATAAGCCATCTATTCGGAATATTATATGTTAAAATAAACTACTCGTAGAAATGATTAAATTTGTGTCCGTTGCAATATATTATTCAACAAGCATGTTTTGATGGCTGTAATTCGGGAGGGCAAAGTTATATCACGAGCTGCAGGCGAATGTTATTTGTCCGAATGAGTTATAGTAATTATACGCAAGGTATATAAAAAATAATATTTCAAAATGACATGATATAAATATCACCATATATACAATATCTATCTTGAACGGGACGTCATTTTTAACTAACAATAAATTATTGTTACTATGGTCACAATTTTGTGATTGGCTAAGAAATAGTGTACAGCTTGATCAGCGAGCCGTGAGCTGTGGGGATGAGTAGTGCACAGAGAGAGAACGCACTAGAAAGAGACAGATAGTTACGCGGATGCTGGCAGGCGATTCAAGTCCCCACCACAATTTGATGTAAGACTACTGCGCATCCAAGCTGGTCGCTCATGCTGGTCAAGTTGTAGTTATGTTTATCATTATATTATTTGCTGTAAGCAGTGTAGTTATGAATGTCGTATTATAACATAGGATATATTATATACTCGTATATATTAACATCAGTAGATATTTATGTTTATCGCATCAGGTAGATACTGTATCAAATAGTATATACTGGATGTACCAGAAATAAGTGCATGAAATTTAACCAATGACAAAACTCATGGGGAGCCACAATATTTCTTAGTACCTTTTTTCGAAATCTTTCTTTTTTACATTTTTGCTAGATAATGAAATTTGTGACACAACTTTGAAGAATTTTAACATAATATCTAGAAATTTGTACAAGAAAAAATTACTGGGAAATATTGTTACTCTTAACGAGCTCTACCACTGGTTAAATTTAATGTACTAATTTTTTATAGTCTGTATTTACAAATTATTACATACCCTTTGGGAAAGTTCGCTAACGAAACCCTGAGTTGGCAGGTTGAACCTTTGGTTGACATCTCTCAACTGGTAGGGTAAGAAGTGCTCCTGGACTGGCAGGTTGACTCTCTGGTTGACATCCAAGACGTTGTCCTGTACTGGGAAGTTGACAAACTGGTTGACATCTCTGGTCTGGATGGGCAAGGTGTTGTACTGATTCAATTGAATTTGCCTCTCGACATCATTAAGTCCAAGAATTGAGCGAGCGAGAGACAGAGGAAGCTGACTAACGGGGCTGTTTACCTGACCTTCGAAAACAGATGGCACTCCTTGTGGAATGTACTGCTGGGCTTGAACAGGGCTGTAGCGCACCTGCTGGTTAAGGTAAGGAAGGTAGTTCTGCTTCTGGAGAAGGTAATTCCGGTAAGGAATTTGCCCTTGCACGGAACTAGCTTGTTGGTTGAAGAGACCATAGTTCTGAAGAGGCAGGTATTGCTGACGGTAAGTCAGGTCGTACCCGAAGGCACTTACGGCAAGCAGAGCCAAGCAGAAGAGTTGAGAAGCCATGGTAATTCGTGAGCAGACAGATCACTGACTAATCCTATGAAGAGGTCCAGTATTTATTGCAAATTTTTATCTGTGAGGCACTGACCCTGATCTTGCATAATTTTTATTATCTCCTTACTATAAGCTAAAAATATTTATTCTTATAAAAATAATAGGTAATTATCACTTGAAGCAACAAAAAATAATCCGTAGACTTCGTTTGCATGATGAAAATGTTATTGTGAATTACATAAAAATATAATGAGACTAGAGTATTCTGGTGTCGGTTGTTAACCCTTGTTAATCAAAATATGTGTACGTCTTTTTAGTTTTAGTTTTTAGAAAAAATGTTTTATCATTATAATTACAATTTTTTGCACTTATCTTCTTCTAGAACTAATTTTTCATATTACAGATTAGTTTCACAACCCGATTATACCTTTCGTAGGCCCTTTTAAGTTGCTTTGGAGAATAAATCCAAAACAGTTATTTTAGTTTATCTCTTTCGCTACTGTGTGCCAGACACATTCGTGTTCGACTGTTCCTTTTGATCCAAAATCGTTGCAAAATTGCGGAAAAAATATACATTATTATAGTTTATACTTGCATGAAACATGCACAAAGACAATTAGTGTTAGCAGATGCAGTTATACAGGTTTAAATTGAAAACTAGTGTACCACCTTAAGGGATGTAAAATTATAGTAATTTATTTTAGGTAAATTACCACGGTAATTTACCGATTCAAAATTACCGTAAATTACCAATTGTTTTCTTTAAATTTACAGTATATTTATATAAGAAATCCTATTTAATTGTTACCAATATAACAGCCTGAACAACGGTAAATTTTTATTGCAAATGATTTTGTAAACGTTAAAATTATTATATCGGGACATATTAGTCCCAATACTGTTTTTTCTTGTGGACTATAAATATGAAAAGTATTTATTAATTCTGCTTATTTTGATTATTTTTCATGTGTAATAAATGCATTTCCGTGTCTTTTCCATATAATTTTGTTTATATTAACTATCAATATGAAAAATATTCTGTATTATTGAAATGAAAATTGAGTAATCTTTTATTTTAGGTCTACAGTTTGGGAAACAATATTTTTTTAGAATACCAACTTTTCTTTCTCATAAATCTAAAATTTTACCAATATCTACAACTAGGTTTACAAATATTATAAACAAAAAACAAATGTGTAAGGATGGGGGTACACAATTTTCAAATACTAAATGAACATTTATATAGGGTGTCCCATAACTTCAGGTACATATTAGAAGGGCATATAGTTCTTAATGTCCTGATTACGGAACAAAAAGAATTTTTTCAAAATTCCTATAATTAAGGGTAGTTTACTTAAGAAGAACATTTTTTGTACCCCTGGATACTATAATATTTGGAATAGTGAAATTAGTTATAACTATTACATAAAATAATTTAACAATGAAATTAATTTATGCAATTACATAAAGCTTTGTCACACCAATTAAGTTTGGGAGATGTGTATGTAATGAAAAAAAAACACACAACCTATTCAACCAGTGTCCCAAAACTGTTTCCTTCAAAAACCTCAAAAACTAATTTTAGAATTTTGAAACAAAAAATTTTGTTCCGTAACCAGGACATTAAGTACTATATGCCCTTCTAATATGTACCTGAAGTTATGGGACACCCTGTATTATAGTGGTACATCGTCAAGAATATTGAAATAGTTAACTCTATTATTTATTTTAAAAATGTATCACCAAAGGAAAACAATTTTTTAACTAATTCATCGAACAATTTTCATTTAGTGTATAACATTTTACTTGATATTTGCAAAATTATGTATCAAAATTTGTATATGAATAATAAAGTTAATCTTCAAACAAACTATAGGTACACTTCGGTTCAAATTAACCCACTATATCATGCTCTGTACTTTATTTTTTACGTTGACATTTACAATTAATAATTTATTGTCCAATTATATCTTAAATAATTTTTCATGGATCAACAAAATTCGAATATGTTCAACTATCTAAATTTTCAAGAAATAAAAATTTTTATTTTAAATTTCGTTTCAGAATCGTTCATTGTATGATTTTAGAAACTTTTCTCCATATAAATGTAATTAAGCATAAAAACATTTAGTTTACCATCCATTATTTATTATAAATTAAACATAAATCATTTGAACATGTTTGTTCTTTGTAGGATTTTGCATTTACTCAATGAAAATTATGAAAATGGAGAAGGAAATACTTAAAAAAGTTAGGTATACTTTCAATACTTTATTATTTTATTTTAAAAAACTCAAATCCTTTACACTCTTATATTTTAGCGGCTATAGCACCCGTGAAGTAAAAGCGACCGCAAACTAGTTGTTGTCTAGTCATAAAGTGACTCTTTACCGTTGTCAAATGATACATAAAACATGAGTATACTTATACCCTAAAAATTAGATTTTAGGCGACTATATGTCGCGAGTAGACACGTCACTCGAGCAACCTTGAAGTGCGTAGAATCAACTGATATGTGTGCTGTGTCACATTGACAAAACAAACGTTTTGATTTATTTTAATTTTGAACTGTTAAAAAGTTATTATTTTTAATTTCACGTATTTTACTGCTTGAATATTGTAAAATAATAACATTTTAGCAGTTCAAAATGAAAATAAGTCAAAACATTGGTTTTGACAAAATGACATTGTTCTTTTCAAATTGGCAAGCGCACATAAATCAGCAGATTCCAAGTACTTCAAGGTCGCTCAAGTTACGTGTCTGTTCGCGCTATTACATAAATAATTATTATCAACGATAGTGAGAAAAGTTGAGATTTAATAGTAAGTTTTAAGTTTGTAAATCGTTTGTTTAGTAACAAGATTTCATGAGTCACTGGTTGCCGAGCAGCGAATGATTTATAGTATATTATTTGTAGTATATTCCGTAACTTAACCGGGGTGACCAAGGTTCTGGTTATGCGTTCCATAATGTAACGAAAACATAATTTCAGGATCGCGGTTCAATTTCGGAACGTGGTTCCTGAAAGTTTTGGTTACTTTTTCGTGGCTACGACGACCACATGGTTGTTGTGGTCATATTCTTATTTCTTATAATATAATAAATAATATTGTATAAACATATAATTACTATATACTATATACTGATATGTATAATATTTACGTTAGTATAAGGATAGACAAAAGTTATGTTGTCACTTATTTCTAATGACGCGGTGGTTCCCTGCTTTACCGACACAAATTAACCAAGATGTTCCGAATCACAACCACTTTTCAGTGACCATAATCTGGCCACTTGAACCATAACCACGGTCGTGGTTGTTACGGAATATACTATTAATGAGCATATAATGTAGGATACATCACACGAAGATGACGTTTAGAATGCGAGCCGCAGGCGAGCATTGTAATCATTTGAGAGTAATATAGCCATTATATGCGAGTTAAATGCTATACTTCATCTACAATTATCAATTTTACAGAGTATAAATATGTAATAAATATGCTTTGTGTGGTTTTGTCACAGAGGTTGACGTTTCACCGGAAACTCCAATTATTTGCCAAATGTCAGAAATTGATGACACATGTTGATATAAGTAGCTGATTTTTTTATTAATAAGTTAAATTAAGAGTATATTTTAAATTTATCAATCAATATTTAACGACGGACGTATATAAAAGTATCAATAATGCAATACAATACAAAAAGTCATCCCGGGGAATATGAATATTTCATATTCCAGTAGTGTAATATGACTAGCATAATGTATTTGCAATTCAATACCTGTACATAAAAATTTTGAGCACGCTAAATTTGCAAAAACCTTTGTGAATATTTTGTTTTAATAGCAAACTTCTAATTTAATATTGTGATTCTAATTCACAAACAAAAGTATCGTAGACAAAATATTATACAAAACAAATAATATGTAAAGAATCTTTAGTCAGGCACGGGTCTTAAAACCCTCGCTGTACGTACTGTATTTTAATATTGACCCATTCGCGACTGAAGACAAGCTTTACGTACTTGTATCGTAAATAACTATTTTATGAAGGTATCCTTTGGGAACCATAAAGTATCACTTTTTTTACATCCGTCTAAAACTACTTCATGGGCGCTTTTTCTTCACTACGACTTTTACTTTACATAGCTTATAAACGACATGAATACCACGGTATTTACTGGACGAAAAGAAAAATATCAAGATGATTACCAGAATCAGATGTGGTAATGAAGAAAGAAACAACAAATACCTACTGGTTGTCAAGTTAGGAGAGAAGGTGCAAGCTAAGCGGGAGAGACGAGGATACATTCATGCACCTAAGGACGACGTGCAGAGAAGTTCAGACAGAAGGAAGAAATGAAAAGGTTCTGTTAGACGGCTTAGGGTCAGGACAAGACTGGATGAAAGAAGTCATCAAAAAATGCGGGGTTAATTTGATATAATATATTACCAATATAGATTCTAAACAAATTTGGGAAGAATAAATCTAATCTAATCTAATATAAAATACTTTAGTGCTGAGGTATACATTATATTTTTTTCGAAATCGACACAATATCACTTTGCGAAGTTAGCCAAAAGAGTATCTAAAGTTATGTTAAAATTTAACTTTATATACTCATTTGTCATTCAAGTTTGACAGGTGAGTACGTAGAGTTAAATTTTGATATAAGAGTCTGAAAAGATTTCAGAAAAATAATTAATATTGAATATTGAACGAGCTGCAAAAAAGGCAACAGTGCATTTAATCAAGAATTCATGCACGAAAAGTGAAATAATTATCCATTTTGAATGCATTGTATTTTATTTAGGTACGATTTAATTTTAGACACCGAAATTTGCAGAATTATAAATTATTTATTAGACTCATGATCTTACCAAACGTAAATGACTACGTTTATCTCGACAATTCAAGCGGCTTCAAATATGTTATGACTTAAAATATCCTATAGGTTTATTCCAGCGAATTGAAAATAGGATTGAGTTATTTTCAATCTTCTTTAAATTCGTATCGACTAAAAAAAGATAGTTAAATACTAGATTATGCAGACAGACAGGGAGAGGTATATGAGCTAATTTCATACTGGATATGTCACCTGAAAATCTGAAAATTATCTTGTTATTTGTCTTCTCTTTCAAAAATAATGAAAAAATATTTGTTATTTCATCACTCCAAAATATTTAATTTTTGGGCAATTTTACTGGTTTAGGTCGCAACTTTTATAAAATGAGGTAAAATGCAAACAACCAACAAATGCTATGAATTTAGAAATACTGCAATATATTGCCGGTGTGTATGCGTAGTTGCATTATTTGAAGCTTCACTGTTTATTTCGACAGACGTCAAGCCGCTTATTTTATAGGCTTGACTTGACGTTTTCAAGCGGCTTGAAATATTAATCTCGATCGTTTATTTCGAAGATTGAAAAGAGATTTACTAAATTCAAACGGCTTCAAACGTCGAGATAAACGTAGTCAGTGTCAAATACAAAGTAGTAAATGTGCCTATATGCACAATTAGAAAAAATAATGGATTTCTAAAAGAGTACAAATTTAGGAGATAAGGATAAATTAAAAAAAAATTATGATATATATTTGTTTAACAATGCTTTATTTTATTAATTAACAACACAAAATTGCTGGTCTAGAATTTAGTAAACCAACTTCCTTTCAACATTGATGACATCATTGTTGATGCGGTAAGTAGGCAGATTTTGCTGGATGACTTGGTTGGGATCCACAGTAACCTGGTTGACGAACCTAGTGGGTCTCAATCCCCAGAGGGAGAAGATATCCCGGCGGGCTGGGTAGACCTGGCTCACGGGTTGGTGCTTGTAGACAGATTGGTAACGGGGAGCCAGCATGTTGGTGTAGCGAAGGATGCCGTCAGTGTTGGTTTGAGTAAGGGGCATCTGGAAAAGTCATTATGAAATTATGTTGAATTTAAACAAATGCCAAATTTGTGTATTTTTATAGGAAATTAAATTCGAAATGGTAGGTTTATAAGACCCGATCTAAACATGTAATTATCACGACAACCGTTCCAACATACTTGTTTATCAAATATGTCTTAATTATTCATTAATACGTACTGTCAGTTCGCTAACTTCAAGAGTTGGGCGCACAAGACGTTGGCCTTGGACTGGAAGGTTCCATTCTTGATTGACGTCAATAACTCCAGTAGTTGGGTGGACAAGACCGTGAACTTGCATGTTGATTCTTTGGCAGAATTCTTCGATTTCAGGGTAAGTACGGATCAGACCTTCAGTGTTTCCCAAAATGTTCAATCTCTGGTTGATTTCCCTCAGTTCATTGACTCCAATGGTTTGCTGGACAAGACCTCGAACTGGCATATTGATCCTTTGACAAACATTCACAATTTCAGGGAAAGAGCGGATGAGACCTTCGGTGTTACCCAAAAAGTTCAATCTCTGCTTGGCTTCTCTGATTTCGTTAACTCCAAAAGTCTGTTGGACAAGATCTTGAACTTGCATGTTGATTCTTTGGCATAATTTTACGATTTCATGGTAAGAACGCATCAGACCTTCAGTGTTTCCCAAAATATTCAATCTCTGGTTGATTTCGCGTAGTTCATTGACTCCAATGGTTTGCTGGACAAGACCTTGAACTGGCATATTGATCCTTTGGCAAACATTCACGATTTCAGGGAAAGAACGGATGAGACCTTCGGTGTTACCCAAGAAGTTCAATCTCTGGTTGGCAGCTTTGATTTCGTTTACTCCAAGGGTCTGTTGGACAAGATCTTGAACTTGCATGTTGATTCTTTGGCAGAATTCCACGATTTCAGGGTAAGAACGGAACAGACCTTCAGTGTTTCCCAAAATGTTCAATCTCTGGTTGATTTCCCTCAGTTCATTGACTCCGATGGTTTGCTGGACAAGACCTTGAACTGGCATATTGATCCTTTGGCAAACATTTACGATTTCAGGGTAAGAACGGACCAGACCTTCGGTGTTACCCAAGAAGTTCAATCTCTGGTTGGCATCTTTGATTTCGTTTACTGCAAGAGTCTGTTGGACAAGATCTTGAACTTGCATGTTGATTCTTTGGCAGAATTCCACGATTTCAGGGTAAGAACGGATCAGACCTTCAGTGTTTCCCAAAATGTTCAATCTTTGGTTGATTTCTCTGAGTTCATTGATTCCAATGGTTTGGTGGACAAGATCTTGAACAGGCCTGTTAATTCTTTGGCAGATATCCAAGATTTCAGGGTAGGAGTTGACGAGACCTTCGCTGTTTCCCCAAATCTGCTCCCTGTTCCACCACAGCTGTCTAAGAGGGCTATTTACCAGTCCATCAATTCCAGATGACACTCCTTGTTGTGGGATATCCTCTGGAGCGAGAGCTGGAGAGTAGTTCTGGAGAATGTTGTGAATTTGTTCGTGCACTGAACTACCAGCCTGTTGGTTGTAGATTCCATAGTTCCGAAGAGGAAGATATTGCTGACGGATAGTTAGATCGCGCCCGAAGGCACTTACTGCGAGCAGAGCCAGACAGAGGAGTTGAGAGGCCATTGTGATTTGTGAGCAGTCAGGTCACTAATGAATCTTGCTGTGAGGGTCTAGTATTTATTGCAAATTTTTATCTTTGTGGCACTGACCATAGTATTGCATCATTTTTATTATCTCCTTATTATAAGAGAAAAATGTTTATTCTTATAAAATAATAGGTAATTATCACTTGCAGCTTGCAGCAATAAAAAATATTCAGTGGATTTGTGCATTTGCATGATGAAAATGTTATTATGAATTACATAAAAATATAGAGACTAGATTATTCTGGTATCGGTTGTTAACTATTTTAATCAAAATAGGTGAACCTATAACCTGAAACTACTACTCCCGGTAGGTATGTATGTGTATCAAATGTCTTACGCCAGACACATTCATTCGATTTTTTGAAAACAAAGGCCCAATTTCATAAAAAAATCTATGATTAAACTTTACTTTCAAAGTTTCAAAGTAAATTTAATTGTATGAACATATTCGAATCAGTTTCCACGTTTATGACATTAAATTGGTTGCTATTGAAACAGGTACTGTAGTGATTTTTATATGCCACCGGTAGATACCCAAAATTTGTAACAGTAATACTACTTAGTACTTGAACATATATGAAAATTTACTTGATGCAAAAGTAAAACACTAATTCAATTAAGACAAAAACTTAGTTTAGATCAAGGGTAACGCTGCCACCACTATCCATGTTATCAGATAGAATGATCCGAGCAAAAAGAGTTAAACAAATCAATCGCTCAAAATTGGTAGTATCACTAATAATTCATTTGATACTCACGCGTTATTTTGTCGGTCAAAAAGACACTAGATATGGGTATGAGGCAAAACAAACACGTATTTCCAACAATAACAAAACTCTATAACCTTTAATAATACTTCGCGAGCAAAATAAATTATATAATCCAAATAAAACTACAACGCGATCAAATGATTCTATATAAATTCTAAATTCTTATTTTAATTAATAATATCAGTCAATCGTCTTTTACATCGATCTACAATCTTCCAATTCCAATTTACAGAAAATAATGTAAAATTACTTACATGAGTAAAACACACAGTTATACAAAGTAACACTATAACAGAGAGCCTTCAATACAATTTACTGGCTTATTCTGTAAGAATGTCGTTATACCATATCGTATCGTTATGATGAAAAAGTTGTTAAATAACGATAATTTTCAAAAAGCGTATTCTGTAAAACCAATGTCGTTATATTGAAATCGTATTATCGTTATTTTAAGGAGTACATGAACGATAAGGATTCACTTGCCGTTATTCAATCCGTAAATGTCAAATGTTAGCAAATGGAAGAATTAATTAATTTATTATTTATATTTGTGCAGGAAGAAATAGAAAATAGGTAACAAAACATTTATTCATGCATAAAAAATATAATTAACAACAATATTTAAATTAAAGAAGAAATGTTTGTGGTCGTGAAAGTCTTTTATGGGATAATAATAATCCATTTGATAATCGATATGTATACATGTTCATTACTCAATAAAAAAAATAATAATTAAAATAATAATGACAATATTTTTTTGCAAAATGACATTACAATGACAATCTGATTTACAATAATAGTTACTAACTTTTCTAAAAAAAAAATGGCTAAAATCGTTGTGACAAACGGTATGAGGACGTTTATAACGATATTACTTAGTAAATACGATTTTTACAAATTGTCGTTCAGGATCACATCGTTATATTTATAAATAACGATAGTTGTTATATAACGACATTTTTACAGAATAAGCCTGTTAATTTGTTATGTCACACAGAAAAAGTAGCTCAGTCTAAAACACTCAGTCATAGGCATGAACAACAAGAATTGTAAAACAACAAGTAGTCACTAAGACAACAAGACGACAAATGTTCAAACAACCAGTCCGACTCAGAGTCTATATACTCTCGAGGGGAAGAAACCAGTTACTTTCAAACCCTTCATACAGAAAACTTCCAGTTTCTTACAAAAACTGTAGGTATTCACTGAGATACCTTCAACGAACAAATACTTCTGAGAACTCATAGTTCTGCCAAAAGCCTTAACATTCAGACTTTTTGTAACATCCGGTCCAAAATTTAACTTCATTAGTTGTCACTTAAATATTTAAATCTAAAGAAAAACTCCAACTACAATGATAACGGTAAATTTCAAAACTAAAAAAATACGTAGTAATCGCTAGACCGAAATATACTGTAAAAAAAATCGCGTTATATACTGACCAATATTATTTTTCAGCAGACCATTAGTAGGCCGCGGACTACATTTTGAGAAACGCTGTCTTTTTAGAAGACCAAAATTTAGCACTTTACACTTTTCTTTTACACATTTTGTATCCTCATAGATCTAAAATATTGCCAATATCAAAATTTATTATGTCAAAACAATATGTATATAAAATCAATAATGTTTATAACTAAATTTACAATAATCTATTCCACAGTATTTTTATTTAATTTATTTTTTCTTGAAGTACATGAAAATATAAGACTACATGTGAAAGTCCGACTTAAAGATTCCTCCAAATATGCGAGATATTAAATATCCGAATTTTAAATTTGCTTTGTGACATAGGTAATGTAGGTATACCAGAAGTAAACAAACAGTGGTTCACAGGCTTACGAAATAATGTTGAGAAAATTACAAAATAATGTTTATTTAAATTGTAATATTATATTTCATTATTAGAGAAATAAAATAAATTATTGCACTTAGGGCCGGTACTTCAATCCCCTGGTAAAGTGTCAGTTAATTTAACTGCCAGATAAAATGAAAATATCGCATAAATATTAGAGATATTTTTCTTTTATATGGCAGTTAAATTAACTGACACTTAACCAAGAGATTGAATTACCGGCCCTTAATTTATTTCACTGATTATCAGAAAATAATTAAGGGACTTTTTACAAAATCAGAATGTGTCCAAAAACTCATATGGGGTATTCTATTACGTTTATCAATGTCAAACAATAAAATTTATTTAATCAAAGAAGTCAACACCTTCCATCAACAAATTAATGTCATGATATAAAAAAATACGATTGTATTAATTCAAGTATTTCAAATTGTAATACAGTTGGACCTCGGTATACGACTGTTTAAAATACGTCCAACTTGGTATACGTCCTGTTTGTTCGCGAAAATTTTTATTTGGTATACGACATTTCTCTCCCGATGTAAATTATGAAAATGAAGGAAATGTTTAAAATCCAAAGTTACTTATGTTGGAAACTGTATTGAATTCTTTTTCTATTGTTCTATTTACATTTTCCTTTTTAAAACGTTACTAATATTAGTTTGAAATGATTAGTTCTTTGATACACATACACATACACACAGACATCATCGTGAAAATGTTAAAATTGAATTCTATGGACCTTAAAACGTGGTCATTTACCTAAATCTCGACATGCAATTTTTAGCACGATCCCTATACCTCCCTTACCAAGGGTAGCGGGAGATAAAGATGACAATTAGCTTAAACTTTTTTGCGAATCATTAATTTTTATTAATATAAATACATACCTACATATTTACATATGCTGGAAACTGTATTGATTTCCTTTCCTATTGATCTATTTACTTTTTTCTTTTAAATACGTTAATGTTATTAATTTGAAATGATTAGTTCTTTGACAGTGCCATTTATCTATCAGTTACATACATTTGAATAAGTGCGCAACCAAGGAGTTTTATTTATTTAAAGCCTAGGCTTCGGGATTTAAATTATATATAATTTTATAAATTTATCCATAAAATATGTAGAAATGCAAAACTGTAGAAAAATTAATAATCTTTCATTTTTAAAATAACATTAATCTCGAAAAAATATCATTTGAAGGTATTTTTCGAAGAAAAACTATTTTGAGCTTCTAGTAAAGTGCCATTTCCTGTTATCCGATTTACACCAAAATCTAATGGGCTCTTTCCGGTACAGAAAAAGTTCGAAATACAAGGTTTCAAAATTTTCTCAATTATAATATTTGAGTTAGAGTAAAGGATCCACACACACATACACACATACATACACATATACATACACACAGACATCATCGTGAAAATGTTAAAATTGAATTCTAGGGACCTTAAAACGTGGTCATTTACCAAAATCTCGATATGCGATTTTTAGCACGATCCCTATACCTCCCTTACCAAGGCTAGCGGGAGGTAAAAATTAAGGTGCATAATTTAAAGTTTGTTTTAGTTGTTTCGAAACCACCGTCAGACTCTGATCTTATTATTATATAATTGCCTATCAATGTTTATAATTTTCTGATATTTGAACATGATACTGAGTTGAAGTAGAGGAAGCTAGAATATTTATTCTTTAGTTGGATTATTATTATTATTATGTAAATTATTATGAATGTGTTATCAAAAATAACAAACCGTCAGTTACAAATTAGTAACCGTATTGTAATTTGCATATTTTATTCCAAAAGTAACTAGTGCATATTTTGCAATAAAGATTCGTTTTTGTTACTTAAATAATTAAAATAAGAAATATGAAAATCAATTTATAGAAAGGTATAAATCTAAATTAGTTTAACAATGCTTTATTTCAACCATTAATAACACAAAATTGCTGTTTCAGAATTTAATAGACTAAATTCCTCTCAACATTGTTGTTGACCAGGTAAGTAGGCAGCTGCTGTTGCAAGAATTGCTCCCTGAATTGTTGGGTGGGTCTCAAGAGGGACAGGAAGTTCTGGCGAGCTGGATAGACCTGGCTCACGGGTTGGTACTGGTAGAGAGATTGGTAACGGGGAGCCAGAACGTTATTGTAACGAAGGGTGCCTTCAGTGTTGGTTTGAGAAAGGGGCACCTGGAAAAAAGTTATTGTGAAATTAACTTAAATTTTCAGTACACTGCATAGTTAATTTTACGCGACCACTGTAGATATTAATTTCAGCATTCATTTGTTATATAGTTGTTAAAGATCGTAATTTTTCTTTAGTATGATTTCTGAATTCTGATATAAAAAGAAGACAATTCCAAGCACCTAAATTAATCAAACAGAAACCTAAATTTTGTACATTTTTTACAACTACTATGTTTTCACGATTTTCAAATTCGTACTAACATGTTTATCAAATAATATGTCATAACTAATTAATACATACTGTCACGGTAACTTCGCTATCTTCAAGAGTTGGGCGGACAAGACGTTGACCTTGGACTGGAAGGTTCCACCTTTGGTTCATATCAGTAACGCCAGTGGTTGGGCGGCTAAGACCTTGAACCAGGATGTTGACCCTTTGGCAGAAATCCAAGATTTCAGGGTAAGAACGGAAAAGACCTTCAGTATTTCCCAAGAAGTTCAATCTTTGGATGATTTCCCTGAGTTCATGGAGTCCAATCGTTTGATGGACAAGACCTTGAACTGGCATATTGATTTTTTGGCAAACATTCACGATTTCCGGGTAAGAACGGATGAGACCTTCGGTGTTACCCAAAAAGTTCAATCTCTGCTTGGCTTCTCTGATTTCGTTAACTCCAAAAGTCTGTTGCACAAGATCTTGAACTTGCATGTTGATTCTTTGGCAGAATTCTACGATTTCAGGGTAAGAACGGAAAAGACCTTCAGTGTTTCCCAAAAAATTCAATTTTTGGTTGATTTCCCTGAGTTCATTAACTCCAATGGTTTGCTGGACAAGACCTTGAACTGGCATATTGACCCTTTGGCAAACATTCACGATTTCAGGGTAAGAACGGATGAGACCTTCGGTGTTACCCAAAAAGTTCAATCTCTGGTTAACTCCAAGAGTCTGTTGGACAAGATCTTGAACTTGCATGTTGATTCTTTGGCAGAATTCTACGATTTCAGGGTACGAACGGAAAAGACCTTCAGTGTTTCCCAAGAAGTTCAATTTTTGGTTGATTTCCCTCAGTTCGTTGACTCCAATGGTTTGCTGGACAAGACCTTGAACCGGCATATTGATCCTTTGGCAAGCATTCACGATTTCAGGGAAAGAACGGACGATGCCTTCAGTGTTACCCAAGAAGTTCAATCTCTGGTTGGCATCTCTGATTTCGTTAACTCCAAGAGTCTGTTGAACAAGATCTTGAACTTGCATGTTGATTCTTTGGCAGAATTCCATGATTTCAGGGTAAGAACGGAACAGACCTTCAGTGTTTCCTAAAATGTTCAATCTTTGGTTGATTTCCCTGAGTTCATTGACTCCAATGGTTTGATGGACAAGACCTTGAACTGGCCTGTTGATCTTTTGGCAGATATCCACGATTTCAGGATAGGAGTTGAGGAAACCTTCGGTGTTTCCCCACAACTGTCTAAGAAGGTTGTTTACCTGTCCTTCGACTCCTTGTTGTTGAACGAGAGCTGGAGAGTAGCGCATGTTCTGGAGGAGGTAGTTTGTGTAAGGAATTTGTCCTTGCATGGAACTACCAGCCTGTTGATTGTAGATTCCATAGTTCCGAAGAGGAAGGTGGGCGCCGAAGGCACTTACGACGAGCAGAGCCAAGCAGAAGAGTTGAGAAGCCATGGTGATTCGTGAGCAGCAGGTCACTGATGAATCTTACTGCGGGGATCTAGTATTTATTGCAAATTTTTATCTTTGTAGCTCTGACCCGGATCTTAAAACATTTTAATCATCTCCTTATTATAAGCGAAAAATATGTATTGTTATAAAAATAATAGGTAATCATCACTTGTAGCAATAAAAAATATTCCGTAGACATCGTCCATTTGCATGATGAAAGTGTTATTATGAATTACATAAAAATATAATGATTAGATTATTCTGGCGTCGGTCGTTAATTATTTTAATCAAAATAGGTGTACGAGTATATGCTTTTAGTTATAAAAAATGTTTTATCATTATAATTATAATGTTTTCACATTTATCAATGTCTTCTAGAACAGCGATTCCCAAGCTTTTAATATTTCGGACGGGTATCATTTCGTGGTCTACCTTTACTTTTCGTAGGCCCAGGAATAATTTATGCCCCTTGTATTTTCATATGTTGCTCGATGCATAAACCTGAAACTACTACTTCGGGCAGGTATACTTTACAAGCAGATGGTCAATGTTTACAACTATATTTACAATTATTATAAGCAAATAACAAATTTGTAAAAATAGCAAAGAAAAATAAACCTGTTTAAGACTAGAGAGTTTTTTGTACAGCGTTTTCCCAAAACGCTTTCTTAATTGCTTACCAATATCGTTTTTGTATTTGTCGTACGTGAAATTTACAGACGTAATATGTCCGTCGTCAAAGGTATACGACGGACCCATTTAACGTCTGTCTACTAATACCTAGTATGCATTATTTGCTCTAGGAAGAAGTTTCAATACGTCCGTTAAACAATTATTATATTCATAAAGCTTCAGTACTGTATCCGTTGGTAACAAAGAGTACTGTATCCGTTGGTAACAAAGGAGCATAGTAATAATAATGCTGGAAGTATACATCAACAGTTATAATAATAATAATAATAATAATAATAATAATAATAATAATAATAATAATAATTTTATTACCCAATAGAATCTCCAATTACAGGGTAAAGAATAATTTTTAAAAAAATACAATAAATAGTACAAAATTATTATGAAATTACAGATAATAATAATAATAATAATAATAATAATAAACTTTATTGCCCAACAGAATTCAGTTACGGGGCTAAAATATAATATATAAATACATTTAATGTAACATACAAACAAATAATATGAATAAAGAAATCTAAATGTAGGGTACAAAACAAAAAAAAAATAGAAAATATATAATGTGTAGAAGTTCACAGACAAATAAAATAAATCAAAGAACATTACAGGAATATATCCTCATACTTGGTCTCCGCAATGTTACACATGATGTGGATTGGCGACCGCGACAGTACGTCAGTGCGCGCTGATGGTAAGTGGAAAGTCCGGGAATACCTGGATTCTAACCTAGGAACATGAATAGGCACACGTGATAATAAAAAAGAGTCATCAATTTTATTGTGCAACAGCATCCATAAAAATTTAGCACAAATCATATCTCTTCTTGTAGATAGTGGTGTTATTTTATGACGTTGAATCAGAGAATCCTGGTCAACGCCTCTAACCGGATAGATTCCAAGAATCTGCGTTGAATTCTATCTAGAGCTATATTATGAAAAGCGTAATAAGGATACCAAACTAAAATGGCATATTCAAGTTTGCTGACGATATATACGAAATATAATAATGTAAAACAGCAGGATCAGTGAACATTCTCGATATACGCATTAAAAAACCTAATGTTTTACTAGCAGAGTTACATACACTTTTTATATGCTGTGAGAAAGTGAAATTAGGACTAAATGTAACTCCCAAATCCTTGAAGGTGGATTTGCGCTCGAGTAAAGTTCCTGAAATTGTGTATATATAATCAAACGATTGATCCGACGTGTGTATGACACAGAACAACATTTGTCAACATTCAGGAATAGCTTATTAGTATCGCAAAATAGTGCTAAAATATCAATATTGAACTGAAGAAGTTGAGCGTCTTGGACAGTGGATATTTTAGAGTACAAATTAACTTCATCAGCATATGCTAGTGAAGGACAGGTGAAAGATTCAAGAAGATCATTGATGAATAATAAAAATAGAAGAGGGCCTAGACTGGATCTTTGTGGGACACCTGACATTGCCAAAAATTCCGAGGACACACGACCATCAAGGTACGAACCTAAAATTTTCAAAAGAGATGGAGAAGCACCAAAGGCTCTAATTTTATAAAAGATAAACATAGGACAAAGATTTAAACAAAAATATCTTCAAATAAAGTCTCTGCATTACGACACATCACATGTATGGGCGAGCGCTGGAGAATGGAGAACATCAGTACGAGGAGTAGGTAGATGAAAACTGTTGCTATATCTCGATCCAATCCTGAGTACATGGATGGGGATGCGTGATAGCAAAGAAGATGAATCAATGCAGTTATGAAGAAGAGACCACAGGAATCGCGCGTTTGAAACTTCTCGCCTATAACTCAATGATGGTAACGAATGACGCTGAAGTAAGGAATTGAGATCTGTACCTCGATCGTGTTATATATCGTCAATTTTGTATGAAAGTTATCTAAGCAGTGCCAGGATGTACACAAATTTCAAATATTAAATGAGCAATTTTATTTTAGGTATGAAATTTAACTTTATATTTTCAAAATTATGGACGAATGGTGGCGCAAAATTTATAAATGAAAAATGCAATGTGCAAAGTTTTGTTGAAACAGTCAATTCATTCAACTACTCGTATATCATGTTTATGTTTATAACAAACAATACTTTGGTTCTAAAGAATATATTGAATACCATACCGAGTATCTTAGGCCAACCGACACATGGGAGATTAACATGGAAAATCAATTATTTGTGAATAGTATGCTTATCCGGGAATACTAATTCTATGGATTACATTTCAAATCAGTCAATTTACATTTGTGATATTAAAAGAAATTAAGAAAAGTTGTAGAATTTCCAGGTTTGTTCTTCATATCCCGAAAAACAAAGTTTCCAAGCAACGGTCGTGATAGTATGATGGTAGCGTGTGCGCTCGGTAAGGCCCGGGCCACACTATGCGTTTTAGCGGGAGCGGTAAAACCGCATCCGGTTAAACGGGATGGATCATACAGCGTCCACATATATCCCGCTAAACAGGACGGCAGCATTGACAACCCGATTTGGACACAGTCTGACTAATGTCTGATCAGTACAGAGCCCAAATAGTATGCGTTGTCTATTAAAAAAAAAACCAGACCCTTGTGAACGCTCGCATTATTTACAATGTGTTGTAGTTGTCATGCGGCAAATTGACCGTCCCGTCAATTAATTGTGAATAATATCTCCCCAGTGAAAGATAATAAGTTGAAATTCTGTATGCTTATCCGGGAATATTAATTCTATGGATTACATTTCAAATCAGTCAATTTACATTTGTGATATTAAAAGAAATTAAGAAAAGTTGTAGAATTTCCAGGATTATTCTTCATATCCCGAAAAAAAAGTTTCCAAGCAACGGTCGTGATAGTGTGATGGTAGCGTGTGCGCTCGGTAAGGCCCGGGCCACACTATGCGTTTTAGCGGGAGCGGTAAAATCGCATCCGGTTAAACGGGATGGATCATACAGCGTCCACATATATTCCGCTAAACAGGACGGCAGCATTGACAACCCGATTTGGACACAGTCTGACTAATGTCTGATGAGTACAGAGCCCAAATAGTATACGTTGTCTATTAAAAAATAAAACCAGACCCTTGTGAATGCTCTCATTATTTACAATGTGTTGAAGTTGTCATGCGGCAAATTGACCGTCCCATCAAACCGCAACATGTTGCGGTAGTACCGGCAACCGGACCGCAACCGCATCGGTGTGGACGCATACATTTAAAACAATAAGTTGTTGTCTTCCCGGTCAACCGGTCCCGTTAAACCGGTCCCGCCAAAACGAAAAGTGTGGCCCGAGCCTAACAAACATAATTCGGAGAAACGGGTTCGGAACTTGCCGACAGCAACACTTATTTTTTAATTTATAGTTCTCAAAATAATTGTTATTATTAATATGTTTTTCTATTTTGGTTCTTTAATATGTACTTTATGAAACCCATTAAGTTTCATAAAGTAAATATTAAACAACCGAAATTGAAATTCCTGGACTTGAAATAACGCACATTTTTTGAAAAAATGACCAAAATAGAAAAAATTGTATAAAATACAAGTTTCATAAGAAATTTCAGCGCACTTGTCCCCTTAGAATACTTGCGGCAAGCCGCTCGTTTCTAAAGATATCCCGTTCACTAAAATCATGTCTTATTAAACTTGTATCTTATTGTACTATTTTAATCTTTCATTATTATTTAATATTATTCGTTTTTTATAAAATATATATCGCACTAATTACAACTGTAAGAACTAAAAAATACAACAAATATTCAAAATGACCGCCATTTTGTACTAAGCAAAATCCGAGACGTTCATAACATTGTTATCTCACTTTGCTTAGCTGTTGACTTGAAATAAGGCTGCAGATATTCTTCATTGCCGCTTTACGATCTTCTGAAGTAGTCAATTCATAATGGCTCTAAATTTTTGAGTTTAAATGACCCCAAAGAAAAAATCTAAGGGGCAGTATATCTTGCAGGCCAATTAATTGGTCCATTTAAACCAGTCCAACAATATTTGTTGTAGTCAGTGTGATTCATATTTTCCAAAATATAATTTATTATTGAAATAATGTTTATATTTTATTAAATATCTGTAAAAGATTAAAAACATATTAATGAAAAAATTAATTGGAAAAGTAAAAATTAAAAAATAAACTTTGCTGTCGACTGGTTTCGAACCCGACACTCCGAGATTGGTTTATTACTAAGCGCACACGCTGCCATTTATGTTATCTGAACCGCTGCTTCGGAACTATTTTTTCCAGGATATGAACAACAACTATCCTGGAAATTCGTCAATTTTTCTTAATTTCTTCTATTACTACACATGAAAATTGACTGATTTGACATATAATCCATTGAATTAATATCCCCGGATAAGCATACAAAATTTCAACTTAATATCTTGCTCTGGAGAGATACTATTCACAATTAACTGCTTTTCCATGTCAATTCCCCATGTGTCGGTTGGCCTAAGACACCTGTATATCCTACACTTAATTTTTTACATTGACATTTGCAATAAATGATTTATTGCCCAATTACCCAAATATCTAAAATAATTTTTGATGGATCTACAACATAAGCTACAAAATTTACAAAAACAGTATCGGAAAAGTTATTTACGTTATAAGGCTGCAAAGTGAGTTATTACGATACGAATGAAATGTTTACGGACGAGGCGACGAAGGAACTGAGTCAGGTAATTTGAAATGAGTACCGTAATACTACTTCTCAGCCGTATGACGTACAACATTTTATTTCATACCGTCTACGTGTTTTTACAATTTATATTATTTTAAAACATGTCTATTTAACTTCGGGCGCATCATGTTTGAATTTGTGACATTCGTGTGTATTTGTTTTATTTGTACTGTTTGTCTTGATTGTAAAAAATAACAGCTGTATATACTTTTGGTGATATTTCAGATTTATCGTGTGAAATTTTCACAAAATATGACGAGGCTACAGTAAAACTTGTTCCCACCAAGTTGTCGAAAAAAAATACCGATCATTATGTGATTGGCGAAAAGTCTACAACTTTTTACTCGTGATCATTATGTGATTGGCGAAAAGTCTACAACTTTTTACTCGTACAAGTGCTTCAGGCTCTATCAACATGAAGTTTCCACCACCACAGTAACTACCGATAGGGCATGTGAACTTTTAGAATTGATAAAATTCTAATTGTTCCATATTAATCAGTCGTAAGTTTCAAATAGTGTTATTTGATATACATATGTCAGAAATTATGAATTAGGCATACAATTTCATTTATTTTTATTATAACTTCTTGCCATTATCAAATTAACTAGTAATGAATATTTTCGAATTTTAAATGGCACAAAATTGACCCCTGTGGTGCACTCTCCACGCCAGCAATGAGTGCCCGTTAGGTGACGCCTGATAAACGTCCGCACAGTACAAATAAGTCACCATTATTACCGATATCTGCGTACAAAGCAGGTTGGCACACCTAACAATGGGTAATATACCGTGATGATATATTTTCTTTTTTTATGAATACAGAAATAAAGAAAAAATGTTTAAAATGCATAAAATATTTAAAATACCTTAAATATTATTTCGATCTATTTCATGAAACATTTTTAGAATATTGTTAGGATGGCGCTACTGTTAAAGTTCTACATTTGAATTCAAACAAAAAATACGAATAGAGGGGTCTAGTTCGCCCGAATTCACCCGAAATTTTACGATAGTAATCGATCCGGACCAGTGACGTTACGCTTACAATAATTAAGCATTTTTATTACAATAAAGTAATATTTCATGATTTTCTTTCTACTAAAATTCTTAATTTAAAATATGTTACCTTATAATTATTGATGTATCATATTTACAGGATATTTATATTTATGAAATAACATGCACAAAAAGTGCAACAATAATTTTGCTTTTTCAAGCGTTATATACAATATTTTTTTCTATAATCAAATTGTATTCAACAAACTTTATAAAATTATAATTTATTGTGGTTATGTTACGTAAAACAACAAACTGTCAGCTGCAAAGTAGTAACCGTATTATAATTTGCTTTTTTTGTTCCAAAAGTTACTTTTCTACATTTTCCAATGGACTCTGGACTCGTTTTTGTTACTCATAATATCAAACTTCAAAAATCGAATTACAAGCTGGTACAAATTTAGGAAACAAGTATAATATTTATAAGAAAATGAAAGACATAAATTAGTTTAACATTGCTTTATTTCAAACATTAACAACACAAAATTGCTGTTTCAGAATTTAATAGACTAAATTCCTCTCAACATTGTTGTTGACCAGGTAAGTAGGCAGCTGCTGTTGCAAGAATTGCTCCCTGAATTGTTGGGTGGGTCTCAAGAGGGAAAGGAAGTTCTGGCGAGCTGGGTAGACCTGGCTCACGGGTTGGTACTGGTAGAGAGATTGGTAACGGGGAGCCAGAACGTTGTTGTAACGAGTGCCTTCAGTGTTGGTTTCAGAAAGGGGCACCTGGAAAAAAATTATTGTGAAATTAAGTTAAATTTTCAGCACACTACATACTTAATTTTACGCGACCACTGTAGATATTAATTTCAGTATTAATTTCTTATATAGGTAAAGATCGTAATTTTTCTTTAGTATGATTTCTGAATTCTGATATAAAAAGAAGACAATTCCAAGCACCTAAATTATTTAAATAGAAGCCTAAGTTTTACCTACTATGTTTACACGATTATCAAATTCGTACTAACATGTTTATCAAATAATATGTCATAACTAATTAATACATACTGTCACGGTAACTTCGCTAATTTCAAGAGTTGGGCGGACAAGATGTTGACCTTGGACTGGAAGGTTCCACCTTTGGTTGACATCAGTAACGCCAGTGACTGGGCGAACAAGACCTTGAACCAAGATGTTGACCCTTTGGCAGAAATCTATGATTTCAGGGTAAGAACGGAAAAGACCTTCAGTGTTTCCAAAGAAGTTCAATTTTTGGTTGATTTCCCTGAGTTCATTAACTCCAATGGTTTGCTGGACAAGACCTTGAACTGGCTTATTGACCCTTTGGCAAACATTCACGATTTCAGGGTAAGAACGGATGAGACCTTCGGTGTTACCCAAGAAGTTTAATCTCTGGTTGGCATCTCTGATTTCGTTAACTCCAAGAGTCTGTTGGAAAAGATCTTGAACTTGCAAGTTGATTCTTTGGCAGAATTCCACGATTTCAGGGTAAGAACGGAAAAGACCTTCAGTGTTTCCAAAGAAGTTCAATTTTTGGTTGATTTCCCTGAGTTCATTAACTCCAATGGTTTGCTGGACAAGACCTTGAACTGGCTTATTGACCCTTTGGCAAACATTCACGATTTCAGGGTAAGAACGGATGAGACCTTCGGTGTTACCCAAGAAGTTCAATCTCTGGTTGGCATCTCTGATTTCGTTAACTCCAAGAGTCTGTTGGAAAAGATCTTGAACTTGCAAGTTGATTCTTTGGCAGAATTCCACGATTTCAGGGTAAGAACGGAAAAGACCTTCAGTGTTTCCAAAGAAGTTCAATTTTTGGTTGATTTCCCTGAGCTCATTGACTCCAATGGTTTGCTGGGCAAGACCTTGAACTGGTACATTGACCCGTTGGCAAACATTCACGATTTCAGGGTAAAAACGGAAGAGACCTTCGGTGTTGCCGAAGAAGTTCAACCTCTGGTTGGCATCTCTGATTTCGTTAACTCCAAGAGTCTGTTGGAAAAGATCTTGAACTTGCAAGTTGATTCTTTGGCAGAATTCCACGATTTCAGGGTAAGAACGGAAAAGACCTTCAGTGTTTCCAAAGAAGTTCAATCTTTGGTTGATTTCCCTGAGTTCATTGATTCCAATGGTTTGATGGACAAGACCTTGAACTGGCCTGTTGATCCTTTGGCAGATATCCACGATTTCAGGATAGGAGTTGAGGAAACCTTCGGTGTTTCCGAACAGCTGTCTAAGAGGGTTGTATACCTGTCCTTCGACTCCTTGTTGTTGAACGAGAGCTGGATGGTAGCGCTTGTCCTGGAGGAGGTAGTTTGTGTAAGGAATTTGTCCTTGTATGGAACTACCAGCCTGTTGATTGTAGATTCCATAGTTCCGAAGAGGAAGGTGGGCGCCGAAGGCACTTACGACGAGCAGAGCCAAGCAGAAGAGTTGAGAAGCCATGGTGATTCGTGAGCAGCAGGTCACTGATGAATCTTACTGCGGGGGTCTAGTATTTATTGCAAATTTTTATCTTTGCAGCACTGACCCTGATCTTACAACATTTTAATCATCTCCTTATTATAAGCGAAAAATATTTATTCTTACAAAAAGAATAGGTAATTATCTCTTATAGCAACAAGAAATATTCCGTAGACATCGTTCATTTGCATGACGAAAATATTATTGTGAATTACATAAAAATATAATAAGACTAGATTAGAGAAAATAAGTATACATTCTTTTAGTTAAAAAAATGTTTTATCGTTATAATTACAATGTTTTTACACTCATATCAAAATCCTGTTGGAAAATTGTAGATTGCTGTAGCACATAAGCAATTCGTGCAAATTAAATTATAGAGATTTGAAACTAATGTAGTATAGAGATGCATCGTTATTTTCTTGAAATTTACACTAAATTTATAACAAAACGACAAAACTATTACTCCTTATTATTATAATTGACTGAACAACGCTAAGTTATAATTTTTATTATAAATGATTTATTTGTAAATGTAAAAAAAAATTGTATCAGGACTCATTAGTCCCAATAGTAATAGTGTTTTACTTATAGATTATAAATCCTAATAGTATTTTCTAATTCTGATTATTATTTTTTATTGATACCTAATAAATACATTTTTTCCGAAGTCGACATTAAAATAGGAGTATACTATATCACTCCGAAAAGTTAGCCAAAATAGTAACTAAAGTAAAACTTTGCAGACTTATGTCAAAATTTAACTTTATATACTCATCTGTCAAACTTGAATTAACCTAAATTTTTAACATCTGTGAAAAAATATACATAGTACAAACTTTCTTTCACTGAATATTCTTTGTTAACATACCACTCAACTCGATGAAGACTACGTCTAACTAATCATTTTTAAGTTAGTGGTAAACTAGATTGTCCAAAGAAATAAGTGATGTTTGTGCTGTTAATATATTAACAAATCTTATGACATTTGACAATACTTTTGTTACCACAGCCATCTTCATCGCAACAACTAGCATTCAGTTGATCTAACGTCTTACAAATACATAACACAATGCTATTTATTCATGTTTTTAATTAATAATTTGACGATTTCAGAAAAAATATAATGTATACCTCAGCACTAATACTCATATAGTTTATTCTCCTCGGCTATCGCCTCGTAGAATAAATTCCATATTCGTAATAAAAAAAAATACTTTAGTGCCTAGGTATACAAATAACTATTTCCCACTCCCGAAATCGTAAGAAGGCTATTAGAACGTTGTTTGTAAGGATATATGTTTATTTTAACGCCAAGGTATCGATTTCTATACCTTTTTCCATTTAACCTATTCAGTATTGCAGAGAATAGGAAATAGTTTTGACCTCTTTGATTGGGTGAAATTGGGGTCAAGAGACAAGTTTACCCAATGTAATTTCGACTACTTAAAACTGGCGCTGATGTGAGAGCCGTCTACTGAATGGCTTATATATAATATAATCATAATGAATATACTTTATTGACACAAATCAATGGCGAGGTTCAGCCTAAGGCTGCTCTTCCACCTAACCAAACACATAATACAAAAAATGTATATAAATTTAATAAGCTAATAGATACGTTACAAAATTAAGCAAGTAATGATAATTAAGGGTCATAAAAATACATTCATGGCATATAATATAAAGACATATAATATAGTACTACATATTAGTTAGCAATGAAATGAAATAAAAAGGAACAAAAATTAAGTAACTAATAGAGCTCGAACATTTATTTTGAAGCTGTTTAAAGAAAGAACTTTCAAATAATCAGGAATATTGTTAAATAACGTAGGGACCATATATGAAAACCCAACTTTAAATTTTGACTTCCTGAATGTTGGCACAATGTACAAATTTTTCAGTCTAAGAGAATAGTTATATTCTTTAATTACTAATTTGTCAAATAAATAGGAAGAAGTTTTCAACAGAAGGCATCTTAGAAATTTTGCGGTACTTAGATATGTGATCGTATTTATTTACATATATTTCGAATATAAATGGCACAATCCCTGTGGTGTAAGCTCCACGCCAGCAATGAATGCCCGCGAGGTGACGGCTGGAAAACGCCCGCATGGTACAAATATGTCATCATCATTACCGATATCTGTGTATAACGCAAATTGACACACCCAGAAATGGGTATTATGTCGTGTGATATACGAGTATATTTATACATATAAATAGGTAACAAATCATTTTTCTCGGATTAACGTTACAAAATTTATAAGGCTGCATGCAGTGATATTAAAACAAAAAGTAACTGTAGCGGCCGTAAAGTAAAAGTGGCCGTCCGTGAACGGCGGAGATACATGTTTTCGCGTTAATTCTTCTAGCCTGGATCGAATGGCATGATCGGTTTCAAGAAAAATATGTCCTACATAAATTTAACTTTAAAAATTGAGTTTCAATCAAAAATTAACATGTCCAATGGGACTGCGGTTTAATTTATTTTTTTCAAGTTTTGATCAAATGACAAGTAACAGAAGTGCTCAAATAATACCATGAGGTTATAAAAAAAACTCACCAGAGTGTTAGCATAAAATGAATATAATGAGGATAATGTGACTGCGAAGAATTTGATGTATTCGCCTTTAGAGAGAGTTTTTAATTATTAAAGTGTGTGTGTGTGTGTGTTTTACATTATTTTGTGACAATTTGAATGATTATTCAACACCAATCAAGAGTTTTTTTTTTAAATAAATGCATGGTAGAATAATTTTAATTCATTATAACAACATAATTACCACAGAAAAATCCGAACAACACTAAGATGTCTTAATTTTTCCATACAAAAATTAACATGTCCAAATAATTTTTGGAAAAATATGCTCAACGTAAAATATAAAAAATCTTATTATCGGATAATTTATAAACATTTACTGATGAATGAAAGAAAAATGTAATTTATACTTGGTTTTATTTAAGCCATACAGTATTCTAGAGAATAGGGCATAATTTTTAATTCTTTGATTAGTTGAAATTGGAGACAAGAGACAAATTTACCCTTTGTAATTTCGGCTACTTTAAATATGCGCTGTTGTGCGCGCCATCTACTGAATGGCTTAAATCTTTTTCATTTCTAAAATAATTAAATTAAAATACATAGTCGTATTTTATTTGCTATGTTCTATTTTAAATAGAACGCTCTTATAAATTGCTGTTATTTGGCTACTATAGATATCACACATCCTAGGTTTCAAGTTAAATAAGACGCACGGTATATTACAAACAATAGCACTGTCAAATACAAAATATTAACCGTATTATTTTTGCAATAATTTGCATAATTTTTACTCGCTTCGTAACAATGGCTCCCTTTTATGTCTGACAATGTGTATAAGTATTATCTTTTCTGCGCGATCGAAAAATAATAAAAAGGAAACTCGTCTTCAAAGAAGGTACAAATTTAGGAGACAAGGATAAATCAAATAATGAAAGACATAAATTAGTTTAACATTGCTTTATTTAAACTATTAACAACACAAAAGAGATGTTTTAACATCTAGTAGACTAAATTCCTCTCAACATTGAGGTTGTTTCTTGCGAAGTCATTGTTGTTGGCGAAGTAAGTAGGCAGGTTTTGCTCCCAGATTTGTTGGGTGGGATCCACGGTGTAGTGCACGACGGGCCTGGTGGGTCTCAGTCCCAAGAGGGAGAAGATGTTCTGGCGAGCTGGGTAGACCTGGCTCGTGGGCTGGTACTGGTACTGATAGAGAGATTGGTAACGGGGAGCCAGAAGGTTGTTGTAGCGGAGGGTTCCGTCAGTGTTGGTTTGAACAAGGGGCACCTGGAAAAAGTCATTATAAAATTATGATGAATTTTTATTACGCTACTTAGTTATTTTTACATGAGAACTGTAGAAATTTATTTCAGAATTAATTTGTTCTTTAGTTGTCAAAGGTGGTAATTCATTACTATTATTTCACATCAAAAAAATATCAAAAACGAGTTTTAAAATAATAGCCAGAAAATTTTTAATGTAATTTTTGAACTACTATTGTGCATTCAATATCTTTATTTCGGTATCAATTTGAAAATTTAATTTAAATTTATTTTTTCAAATCTATTAAACGTGGGCTTTTTAATGTTTGTTTTTAGCGTTAAAACTGTCATTTTTTGACACCTATATTTGACTTTTGACACTAGTATTAAAAGTGAATGTCAAAAAATTATTAGAAATACAAATTTAAATTAAAAAATAGTGTTTGTAGAAAAAATAGTGTATGATATACGTGTTAAAAGTGATTTTATTTTGTTCGAAGGTTTGGATCACTCCGCTTCGCGTCGTTTTCCAAACTTCCTTCTCACAAAATAAAATGTCACTTTTAACACTTATATCATAAATAACTATTTTCATATATCCTTTAAAATTATAATAAATCCCAAATAACTAAATAATTTACCTCAAACGAATAGAACAAAAAAATATTTTTTTGATACTTAAATAGGCAACTCAGAGAATATTACCTATTGTCAGAATTACATAAGTCCTAGATGGGCCTTGGATATGAATACCATAGATAGACTAAAGTGTGTTAATGTAATAACAATAAGAGCGCTACGTATTTTTAATAAACAACAGGTCAGATCGTCGTGTCCGAGTATGATAAATGCACAGCTATTATATTCGAACAAATATAACAGATCAAGTCGAAAAAAGCAATGAATTAGTGCATTAAAGTTTGTGTCAATTGTACCGACATAAAAAATAAATTTTGAACATATCAATAAATTGATACATACCGTTTGAGAAAGCTCGCTAGTTTCAAAAGTTGGACGGACGAGACCCTGGACTGGCAGGTTCACTCTTTGGTTGACATCAGTAACTTCAAAAGTTGGGCGAACAAGACCTTGAACAAGCAAGTTGATCCTTTGGCAGACATCGACGATTTCAGGGTAGGAACGGATGAAACCTTCAGTGTTTCCAAAAATGTTCAATATTTGGTTGACATCCCTAAGAGCATTAACTGCATGGACTGGCATGTTGATCCTTTGGCAGACATCAATGATTTCAGGGTAAGAACGGATGAGACCTTCAGTGTTTTCTAAGATGTTGAATCTTTGGTTGACATCCCTGATTTCAGGGTAGGGGCGGATGAGACCTTCAGTGTTTCCCAAGGTGTTCAGTCTTTGGTTGACATCTCTAACTTGGTAGGGTAAAGTGTTTTCCTGGACCCTCTGGTTGGTGTCTCTGATTTGGGAGGCGAAGGTGTTGTCTTGAACTGGGACATCTCTAATTTGGGAGTGTACGGTATTGTCCTGAACTTTCTTTTCGTTGACGAATCCTCTGTAGTTGAGCACAGATTCTTGTTGTTGTTGTTGTTGTTGTTGTTCTTCTGGCCTGACCTGGTTGAGCGGTACGTGAACAACGCTGTGTTTGTCCTTCTTAGAGTGTACCTTAGAGATTTTCTCGTGGCTGACGATATGTTTCTCGTTAACCTGAGGAACTTCAGTAGTCTGTTCTCTGTTCAGGAAAAGCTGGTTAACAGGGGTGTTTACCTGTCCTTCGACACCAGTTGGCACTACTAGTTGGGGGATCCACTGTTGAGCGTGAGCAGGGATGAACTGCTTCTTCTGGGCGAGGTAAGGAAGGTAAAAGTTCTGTTTCTGGCGAATGTAGTTCATGTAAGGAAGTTCTCCTTGCACGGAACCAGCAGGCTCTTGGTTGTAGAGACCATAGCTCTGGGAAGGGTAGTTCGGAAGAGGAAGGTATTGCTGAGGAGTAGTCAGATCGTACCCGAAGGCACTTACAGCGAGGAGAGCCAGGCAGAAGAGTTGAGAAGCCATTGTGAGTAGATCGGTCACTGACAAATCTGCTATGGGGGACTAGTATTTATTGCAAATTTTTATCATTGTGGCTCTGACCCTGATCTTGCATCATTTTTATCATCTCTTTATTATATAAATATAAAATATTTATACTTATAAATATAAAAGGTAATCTCTTAGCAACGAAAAATATTCCGTGGTCTTCGTTCTCATGTATGATGAAAATATTATTATAAATTACGTAAAAATATAATAAGACTAGATTACTCTGGTGTCGGTCGTTGACCATTTTAATCAAAATAAGTATTTTTACAATTAGAAAAAATTCTTATCATTATAATTATAATGATTTCACACTTATCAATATTTTCTAGAAGACGCTGGAAAATAACAATTTGATAATTTGTATTCACACACATTACTTCATTTAAAAATCCCCTATCGCTTAGGTAGTTTAATTCTATGTTAGGCATACCTAAAATTCCTATTAAAAAG